>JAINUW010000245.1:0-78890 GCA_020205615.1 Panax quinquefolius | reverse complement strand
TGAAACTTGTCTTGACACGGCAACTCTCAAAGTATCTAAATACTCACAAAATAAACTCGATAATATAGAGAGAAGAGAAAACTTTGTTTACGGTGTGATTTTCAATTCTAACTTAGCCTACATTTATAGGAAAATGTTAGCCGTAAGGCGGACTTGACCCTACTTACGATGGCTTTACACCTTTTTATTGCCACCCACCACATTTGAAATAAAATTCAGCACATTTCATCACCAACCACAAGTGGGGCCCTTCCGATTCTAGAATTTTCCACCAAAATCAATTATAACCCTAATTTAGAATCGATCACCTCTTAAAATTCATAACAAATCATTAGTTCATTTTAACGGTTCAAAATTTGTGGACATATACTCAACTTATGTATGTATAGCATATCCAAAAATTACAACGATCCAACGGTTCGGATTAAAAAATTATAACCCCATGATATATCTCAAACCCACGATTTAATTTTAATACCTCGATCAGATAAAATACAAATAAAACATCTAAAGCATTAATTCCTTCATTAATAACCACATAAATAAATCCATCATTTATATTCATATAAAATAAATATTTCCTTATCATATGAATCAATAATTAATTATTCACAAATAATATTACGAAATCATGAATTATGAATGACGGTAGTTCCCGAGGAAAGAGGGGCTTTCAGGTAAAATTTCTTCTTCTTGGCGGCATGATTAGGTGACCAAACCTCTCCTTAAACCGAACTTTCTAGACATTGCCAATAATGTTATCTAATTATATTATTCAAATAATATGAATTATTGATCGATAATGAGAAATCTTTGTGCGATGACAATTATTGAAACAACAATAATATAAAATATCAACGCGACAATTATTGAATCAATAAAATAAAATCTTTGAGCGGTAACTACTTGTGAAAATTATTGAGTAGTGCGCTTCTTACGTAAGATCAATAATTCAACAATCTTTGTGCGATCTGGTGTCTTCTTGTGCGACCCGCGTATTCGTATTTTAACCACCAGGGTATTCCAACGATCTTAGCGGTAACAACTACGCTCGTTATTTTTAACCAACTTATATTTATCGTTTTCTTCATCCAATACGCTTTTCCAGTTATGGGGCCCACATATGGGCTGCTGGCAGAGTAAATGCGAATATTCCCCGACGATCTGAATATTCCACGACCAACGAATATTCCCCGACAATGATGAATATTTTATAACCACTTGCTTATTTTGAAATATTTGCGCATTTTACCCATAACTAACCACATTAATCAAATCCACCCTTACTATTTCAAAATAATAAATAAAGGAAATTCCTTTTATTTAAAAAATTTCGAGGTCTTACAATTATGACCGAGGGTGATTCGGTATAAATCAGCGACCATTGATAATTTGATGAAAATCCTTGGCCAGTAGTGCACGGGATGATTAGATATTGTGGTTTATTCATTAAAGCTGAGTCTTAGTGATAAAATTTGATGAAAACCTTTTAAAACCTAAAAGATAGTAGACTTTATTTTCTCTTGACTCTTTTAATGGATTGCGTATTAAATTTAGATTAAAATGGTTGTCTATTATATTTTATCAGATTTAACATTGTTGAAGACTATTGATAATTTATTACTTTATCTTAGTTATAATATTTCTTCTTTGGGCTAGTTGAGCTCACCCTTTTTTTTCAATCGCTCTCTCTTGAAATGAGAATATAAACGGGGGGACGAGTCGGGAACAAGTAATGGTCGGAAGGATAGCATTAGTATTCCTCGTTATTACGTGAAATAGTGTGATAATAATTGTAATGAGGACTCCTTTTGAGTTTGTATAATATCTAGTAGACAATATTTGTATTCAAACTCACGATTTATGTCGTATTGTACACGGCGATTATATTAGTAAGTTGTATTTAAATTACATTACCATGTAAGTGGCGACCCAAGATGGGTGATGTATACCTAATTTTGGGTGCGTCACGAGAACGACCTTTGGTGCCTCCATCTTAGTTGAATTTATCTTGATGGCAACAAAATCGAGCAAAGTGATCTTCTCTTCCACAATTATAACATCTCTTTTGAATGACGTATTGAGCGATTCGGGCCTGGTGTGTCCTCTCTCGCATTTGAAACATATGATAGGTGGTCTTTTCCTCCTTCCTTAACAATGGTCTTGATCTTTGGCGTCTTTCCATCATTATTGAATCTCCTTTTCTTGAAATGTCCATTCTTATTGTTTTTGTACGATTACCCATAAGTGGTTACCATATCGCTTTATTGATTCCTCTCCACGCTTGTTGTCACAAGCTTGATGATTACTACCATTTGGTATTATAATTTTCTTAATTTCTCTCTTTTATTTACGTTGACTTCGTTATCGGCGCTCCATAAGCGAGCCTATTTACAACATCGAATACAAACCACGGTTTATGAGAAATAAGATGTTGGCGTATCTCGACTTCGAACCTCTTAAAAACATTCGCGCCATTCTCTCTTCATTATCCACCAAGTGGGGCCTAATTAGTGATAACTCATAAAATTTTGCCTCGTATTGCGACCACGGTCATATTGTTTTGTTCAACTTGATAAACTCCACCTCCTTCGTGTGGCGAATACTTTCGGGAAAGTATTTGTCGTTGAAACGACTCTGGAACTTCTCCCGAGATATCTTGATCTGAATGAGTTGAGTACGTTTCTGGAATTCCACGATGTCTGCCTCTCAGCGCAACATAAAAGCGGCAAAGGAACCTTTTGCTCCTCGGGCATCCCAAGACATCAAATATCTTGGTAATCTGCTTTATCCATTATTACGCGGAAGTGGTTTTAGCTCTCCTTAAACTCACGGTGGTCCCAACTCCTTGAATTGTTTAGCGGTGACCTTGGAGTGTTTTCGATGTTTCCACCTACGTTTTGGGCGAGAATCGCTCTACTTTCTTTGTTGTATAAATTCACATAAAGCCTCTCTGAACATTTGATCGTTCATCATTTGGTCGGTGTTGTTGTTTGCGTGAGGATTGTCACCTTCACGATTCACATTATCTTGATTATTGATATGTGGTGAATCAAAGATCTTTGTGCTCCATTCTTATTCTCAACATTCTCGGATGTCATTTTCGGATACTTCCATAAAAACAAAAGGTTAATTGACATGTAACAAATTATCTCTATATTACGGAAGCCAATAAAATAGCATATAAACTTAGGTAGGTAAATACTCTGGCGAAATATTCCCGTCTCTCCCTCCTAGTACTATTCTCACATCTTAGCGAGGATCATATCCACTAGCTCGATACCAATCGTGATGCCCCAAAAATTAGGTATACATCACCCATCTTGGGTGAGTGGGATCGTAGTACATGATTTAAATCTGACTTACAAATATAGCTATGGGTGTAATACGCGTAAAATATTGCTATGAGTTTGAATCTGACAAAAGCTACTAGTATTATCAATAAAATTGTCTTAGATTATTATCTGAACTTATTTCACTTCAAAGGAGTTCTTGAGCATTACAATTATTATCTAAGCTGCTTGTTGAACAAGCAATCCATTAAAAAGAGTCAAGTAGAGAATAAAATCTACTATCTTTTATGATTTAAGGTTTTTCATCAACATTAATAAGGACTACTAGCTTTTAATAAATATTCCACATCATCGAATCACCTCTACATTCTGGTTTGTAAGACCCGAAATTTTTTTAAAATAAAGGAATTTCCTTTATTTATTATCTTGAAATAGTAAGGGTTGATTTGATTAATGTGGATATTAAAGGTTAAATCATAATATTTCAAAATAAGCAGTGGTTATAAAATATTCATTTTTGTAAAGAATATTAGTTTGGCGTGGAATATTAAATGCTGTCGGGAATATTAAATGCTGCCAGTGTGACCATGCCCATGCGGAAGCGATTGGATGAGGGAAAGCACAAAGTTTGGGTGGTTATAAATAGCGGCGTATTGTTAAATTATTGATCCGTTGGTTAAAATACTGATGTCTGCGTGGTTTTCTCGATAATTTTCCATTGGTGAATTCTTACGTAAGATGGCATTCGATATTTTATTTTATTGATTTTTATAATTCTTTGCGTTGATATTTTATATTATTATTGTTTCGATAATTGTCAACACGCATATTTCCCATTATCGGATCAATAATTCATATTATTTGAATAATATTATTAGATAACATTATTGGCAATGTCTAGAAAGTTACATCTAGGAGAGGTTTGGTCACCTAATTGCGGCGCCCGAGGAGAGATCCTTATTGGAAAGCCCCTCTTTCTGAGGAGCGACTGGTTGTCGTAAATGTGATTACAATATTATTTGTGAATAATTAATTATTGATTCATATGATAAGAAATATTTATTTTATATGAATATAAATGATGGATTTATTTATGTGGTTATTAATGAAGGAATTAATGTTGAGGTGTTTTATCGATATTTTATCGGATTGGAGGTATTAAAAATCAAATCGGGGTTTTTGAGATATATTAAGCGGGGGTTATAATTTTTAATCCGTAGTTGGATCGTTGTAATTTTTGGATATATTATACATACATAAGTTGAGTATATGTCCACAAATTTTGAGCAGATTAAAAATGCACGAATGATTTGTTGTGAATTTTAAGAGTGTGGGATTGAAATTAGGTTTATAATTGATTTTGGTGGAAAATTCTAGAATTGAGTGGGCCCCACTTGTGGTTGGTGAAAAAATGTGCTGAATTTTATTTCAAATGTGGTGGGTGGCAATAGTAGCGAGTAAAGCCATCGGTGGCAGTCGAAATCGCTTGGTAATTAACATTTTCTATAAATAGAGGGCTAAGTTAGAATTGAAAATCACACGAAACAAAGTTTTCTCTCTTTCTCTCTCTATATTATTGGTGTATTTTGTGAGTATTTTGAGATACTTTGAGAGTTCTTTTGTTGATCTGAAGTTTCATTGACATCATATGAGGCCTTTCCTTAAAAATCTTGATTCTTTGAGGTAAGGGATGTTATTTTCTTCTCAATGATATTATTTCTTGATATCATTATCTTTGAAATATTGGTTGGTACTTTTATCAAATTTGGAACTTTTTCATATCGGGGTTACTATTCATGAGTTCTTATTCACGAGTTCTTATTATTCATGAGTTCTTATTCACGATTCTTATTCACGAGTACTATTAAGCTGAAAGCGTGAAGATGTTTTTTGTGGAATTTACATCTTTTGGTGTCGAGATTCTTATTCACGTATATCGGCCTTTATTCACGTATCTGACCTTTATTCACGAATATCTGACACTATTCATAGAAAAATGAAAATTTTTCTTTTAAATCAAAATATCTATTACGGATACTAGCTTTGATTGTATCCATGTTTTGATCATTCTTGAATTTTACACCACTATGATTATTTTTGAGGTATTGTTGGACATGGATAAAACAAAGTCTGAATCATAATCCTTAATCCTTGTCATTTTGTTTCTTTTGGATTCGTTCTTTAAAAATATTTTCATCATCCTCGATCTTAAATGATGATATTATTGAATATCTTTGGCTGTTTGATGATTCTGAAGAATAAGATGAATGATTAATCGATGAATATCTTTGGCACATGTGCAAAGATGAGCGGTGTTTAAATGAACATGTTGGTGATGATGAATATCTTTGGCCTTTAGTGCAAAGATGAGCAGTGTTGAGATGAACATGATGGAATTGATGAATATCTTTGGCACATAGTGCAAAGATGAATATTTGATTTGAGATGAATATTGATTGATGTTACGAGGATAAAATATTGATGATGGTTTTTAAATTCATAGATTATAGTAGATTTCATTCTCTACGTAACTCTTACATGAATTATTATTTCAATTGCGAATATTGATCTGAAACTTGTTGTATTGTATTACATCAGTTTTTCCTGTTGGAGACTAACGATAATTTGTTGTATATTATCTTAGTCGTAACATTCTTCTTTGGGCTAGTTGAGCTCACCACTTTTCCTTGTTGTTCCATTTTTCTTCTCGGGAGGCGAGAATGTAGCGAGTCTTAGTCGGGGTATGGAATGAAGGTTAGAGAGAGTTGTTTAGTAGTCCTCACCATTATTGTAAAATAATGTATCGATAAATGTGATGAGGATTTATTTGAGTATAAATATTGTCTAGAAGATAATATTTGTATTTAAACTCACGATTTTATTGTTGTGATAATAAAGTTGTAGTTGTTTACATACCATGTATTTGGCGATTTCGAGAATGGGTTGGATGGAATGGACCTATTTTGGGGTCGTCACGGTTAATATCGAGCTTAGGATATGATCTCTGGCGGAGATCGGGGAATAGAACTAGGAGGAGAGGCAGAGTAAATCCTTTGCTAGTGTGTCTACTAAGCTTATTTGTTAGTTAGTCGATATATAGGGATATTATGTGATTGATTTCCTTAATTAACCCTTGTTTTATGGCGATGTTGAGAATGTCGTTGAGAATATTAATAGTGGTGTAAATGAGGCCGTGGAGATGCACATCTTACCAACTTGAGGAGAGCGTCTGTGGTGGCAATGTACCTCTGTGAATAACACCACCGGGCCGATGATGAGCGAGGGGATGTTTAGAAGCTTTTGCGGTTCATGCAAAAAATCGAGACGAGGAGACTTCGTGTTCAAAATCTGAGGAGGAGATGATAGCGATTCACGGGTGGTCACGACCCAGCGATTGAAGTTGGGACCACGAATTTAGGAAAGCCGGATCCGATCATGGGCGGAAACATGGGTCAAACAAATTACAAGATATTCGATGTCTTGGGATGCGACGAAGAACGAAAGTTCCATTCATACTTTTATGTTAAATGGCGAAGCGGATTCTTTGGTGGGAATACATGAAGCGTACCCGTCCATTACACTTTCGGCGTGTCGTAGGAGCGTTTGAAGCGATTCGATGACAAGTACTTCCACAAAGTATTAAATCGTATGAAGGAAGTGGAGTTTATTAGATTGAGGCGAGAATAACATGGCGGTGTCGATCTGGCGAAGTTTGCGGAGTTATCGAGTTTGCACCTCATTTGGTGGAGAATGAGGAGCGTATGGCGGATGTTTACGAGAGGTTTGAAACACGGCGTACGTCGATATCTCATTTCTCATAAATTTTCTCTATTTCGATGTTGTCAGCGGGGGCTCGATTGTTAGGCGAGATAACTTGATACGTTCAATAGGGACCATAACGAGGATCATATAGAAGATGGCGATCATCGAATAACGATAACCGGTGGAGAAAAGAAGAATACGGACAAAGCGGTAACCACTCTGGTGGTAATCGTAGCCATGAAAATAGAAGAAGCGAGTTGGGAGGAGATTTTAAAGAGAGATTCAACATGACGACCATGTGAAGGCGTCGGCGCCCGATGTAAGCTGTTCGAGGGAGAGAAAGACCATCGGTCGTATATTACTAAATCACGGAAAGAGGACATATCATTGGCGCCCCACAGTTTAAGGTATGCTATAATTGTGGAAAAGAAGGACATATCGCTTTCGAGTTATGCGATATCGAAACCTAGTCCGGTGAAGAATGGTGACTCGAAAGGATGTCGAAAAAAGTCAAAGTCAGCGATTCACGGAAGGCGTTTATCGTGGCCGAATCAATCGAGGAACCCGAGCGAAGTTATTGCAGGTTAGTTAATTATAAATTCTTGCGATGTTTATACCTTACTTAATCTGGGTTCTACCCATTCTTTTATCTCTCTTTGCTTTGCGCTCAGCGTTTGAACTTGACTACGGAGAAATTAGACTTTGACTTATTTATGGAGACTCAGTTGGGAAAACTTTCATTACATCAGTTGTTTAAAAATCTTGTTTGATTCAAGTTGGCACTATCACATTACTGTTAACCTTATTTCTATAGAGATATTTGCTTTTGATGTGATTTTAAGGTTAACTACTCATCATGCCAAAATTGATTGCTTTTGTAAGGTTGTTAGTTTTCATATTCCTAAGCAACTTTGTTATTGAACTCAAGCGATCAAACCATTGTAGTCAAACACATTTCATATCAAGCCATGAAGTCGTTCGTTTATTACGGATGTCGAGTTTTCTTAGTCCGTGTTATGGATTTGAATAAAGACCGTCGATTTGAATAATATTCTTGTTGTTATTGATTTTTCGGCGTATTTCTGAAGAATTTCTTGGCTTACTCCCAAGCGATATTAAATTTTGTATCGACTTTGAACACGGTACAAAACTCATTTCTAAAATCTCATATCGAATGGCTCTATTGAACTTGAGGAGTTAAAAATTCAACTATAAATTTGGTACTGAGCCTTTATCTTGTGACTTCCTTTGTGGAATTCACTAAGCGAGACTCTCTGTAGGGGGCGTCGTATTAGATGCGATAGTAAAGCGATAGGTGTCGTTGTGACGTCTTATCGAAGGTTGGGATATGAGTCGCGATTGAAACAACCTAAATCGATGTCGAAATCGTAGCTTTCAGAACTTAGTTGGTTATTATCGGAGATTCGTTGAAGGATATTCTCGAATCGCTATTCCATTATCGTGTGACTTCGTAGAGATACAAAATTCGAATGGAAGCGAGGAATGTGGGAAGAGCTTGAAGAACTCGAGGGGAGACTCATTTGAATACGTGTTACGACCGTGCCATCTGGAAAAGCGCGTGGTAGTACGGCGTGTTGAGTAGAAGATCGTATCTGAAATCGAGTACGATATTGTCAAAGACTCATTTAAGTATAATATACAAATAATAGAGATGGAGATGAAAACTCTAGGTACCCGCGTGATGATATCTGATGCGTGATGATATCTGAGTATAATCGACTTTAATCGATAAAGTTAAAGGCATTTCAAGCTACACTACGGGTGATGAATTTGAAGAAGGAGGTGCGAAGTTGTTATTTTAAAAGCGAGAATCGGTGAGGTGAGAAAGCTCGAACCTTGATTTATTAATCCATTTGAAATTCTCGATCGAATAGGAGCGTGGCCTATAGACTCGTTTACCACCACCAAGTATGGCGCGTGTTCATAACGTTTTTCACGTATCGATGTTACGTAAATATGTGAGACGACCCAAACCGTCGTTGAGTTAGAACCGGGACGAGATAGCGAAGACTTAACGTCACGAGGAGGTACTGTCAAGATTTTGTAGAGGAAAGAACATGACCTATGTCTGGGGTTATACCATAAGTTAAAGTTTTGTGGAGAAACCATCTTATTGAGGAAATGACACAGGAGTTGGAAGCGAAAATGAAAGCGAGTATCTTTACCTTTTGAAACACACACGAATGCGTCGTCGATTTAGAGGGATGAAATTTCATAAGGAGGGAGGTTGTAAGACCGAAAATTTTTTAATAAAAGGAATTTCCTTTATTTATTATTTTGAAATAGTAAGGGTTGATTTGATTAATGTGGATAGTTAAGGGTTAAATCATAAATATTTCAAAATAAGCAAGTGGTTATAAAATATTCATTTTGTCGGGGAATATTAGTTTGGTGGTGGAATATTAAATCTTTAGTCGGGGAATATTAAATGCGACCAGTATATTAAACCATGTGTGGCCCCCATGTGAGCGATTGGATGAGGAAAGCAGACAAAGTTTGGGTGGTTATAAATAACGGCGTAGTTATTCTGCGATTAAGGCATTTGGAATACCCGTTGGTTAAAATCTGATGTCTGGCGTGGTTGCCGCGATAGCTACGGTATTATTGCGATATTGTTGAATTATTGATCCTTACGTGAAGGCATTACTCGATAATTTTCCACGATGAATTCTTGTTCGATATTTTATTTTATTGATTCGATAATTGCTGCGTTGATATTTTATATTATTGTTGTTTGATAATTGTCCTTTGCGATATTTCCCATTATCGGATCAATAATTCATATTATTTGAATAATATTATTAGATAACATTATTGGCATGTCTAGAAAGTTACATCAAGAGAGGTTTGGTCACTAATTGCTTGCCGATGAGGAGAGATCCTTATTGGAAAGCCCCTCTTTCTGAGGAGCGGCTGGTTGTCATAAATGTGATTACATAATATTATTTGTGAATAATTAATTATTGATTCATATGATAAAAAATATTTATTTTATATGAATATAAATGATGGATTTATTTATGTGGTTATTAATGAAGGAATTAATGTTGAGGTGTTTTATCGATATTTTATCGGATTGGAGGTATTAAAAATCAAATCGGGGGTTTGAGATATATTGCGGGGTTATAATTTTTAATCCGAATGAGTTGGATTGTTGTAATTTTTTGGATATTTATACATACATAAGTTGAGTATATGTCCACAAATTTTGAGCGTTAAAAATGCACGAATGATTTGTTGTGAATTTTAAGAGGTGTCGGATTGGAAATTAGGTTTATAATTGATTTTGGTGGAAAATTCTAGAATTGAGTGGGCCCCACTTGTGGTTGGTGAAAAAATGTGCTGAATTTTATTTCAAATGTGGTGGGTGGCAATAGTAGCGAGTAAAGCCATCGGTGGCGAGTCGAAATCTGCCTTGGTGGACTAACATTTTCTATAAATAGAAATTTAAGTTAGAATTGAAAATCACACGAAACAAAGTTTTCTCTCTTCTCTCTATATTATTGGCGTATTTTGTGAGTATTTTGAGATACTTTGAGTATTGTTAGATTGGTCAAGTTTCATTGACATCATTGAGCCTTTTCTTTAGAAATCTTGATTCTTTGAGGTAAGGGATGTTATTTTCTTCTCGAATGATATTAATTCTTGATATCATTATCTTTGAAATATTGGTTGGTACTTTTTATCAAATTTGGAACTTTTTCATGTCGGGTTACTTATTCATGAGTTCTATTCACGAGTTCTTATTCATGAGTTCTTATTCACGAGTTCTTATTCACGAGTACTATTAAGCGAAGCGTGAAGATGTTTTTTGTGGAATTTACATCTTTTGGTGTCAGATTCTTATTCACGTATCTGGCCTTTATTCACGTATCTGACCTTTATTCACGAATCGGCCTTTATTCATAGAAAAATGAAAATTTTTCTTTTAAGTCTAAAATATCTATTACGGATACTAGCTTTGATTGTATCCATGTTTTGATCATTCTTGAATTTTACACCACTATGATTATTTTTGAGGTATTGTTGGACATGGATAAAACAATCTGAATCCTTAATCCTTAATCCTTGTCATTTTGTTTCCTTTGGATTAGTTCTTTAAAAATATTTTCATCATCCTCGGTCTTAAATGATGATATTATTGAATATCTTTGGCACAGTGGTCAAAAGATGAATGATTTCGAAGAATATCTTTGGCACATGGTCATGCGAAGATGGGCGAGGTGTTTAAATGAACATGATATTGTGATGAATATCTTTGGCCTTTAGTGCAAAGATGAGCAATGTTTAAGATGAACAGGCATTAATGATTGTGGTGATGAATATCTTTGGCCTTTAGTGCAAAGATGAGCAGTGTTGAGATGAACATGATAGATTGATGAATATCTTTGGCTTTATAGTGCAAGATGAATATTTGATTTGAGATGAATATTGATTGATGTTATGAGGGATAAAATATTGATGATGGTTTTTAAATTCATAGATTATAGTAGATTTCATTCTCTACGTAACTCTTACATGAATTATTATTTCATTCTTGAATATTGATCTGAAACTTGTTGTCTATTGTATTACATCAGTTTTTCCTGTTGGAGACTAACGATAATTTGTTGTATATTATCTTAGTCATAACATTCTTCTTGGGCTAGTTGAGCTCACCCTTTTCCTTGTTGTTCCATTTTTCTTCTCGGGAGGCGAGAATGTAGCGAGTCTTAGTCGGGTATGGAATGAAGGTTACTAGAGAGTTGTTTAGTAGTCCTCACCATTATTGTAAAATAATGTATCAATAAATGTGATGAGGATTTATTTGAGTATAAATATTATCTAGAAGATAATATTTGTATTTAAACTCACGATTTTATTGTTGTGATAATAAAGTTGTAGTTGTTTTACGTACCATGTATTTGGCGACTTCGAATGGGTTGGATGGAATGGACCTATTTTGGGGTCGTCACGGTTGAATATCGAGCTTAGGGATATGATCTCTGGCGGAGATCGGGGAATAGAACTAGGAGGGAGGCAGGTAAATCCTTTGCTAGTGTGTCTACTAAAGCTTATTTGTTAGTTGAGTCGATATATAGGGATATTATGTGATTGATTTCCTTAATTAACCCTTGTTTTATGGCGATGTATGAGAATGTCGTTTGAGAATATTAATAGTGGTGTAAATGAGGCCCGTGGAGATGCTGTCTTTAACAGCTTGAGGAGAGCGTCTGTGCAGTGGCAATATACCTCCTGTGAATAACACCAAAGCGAGATGATGAGCGAGGGATGTTTAGAAGCTTTTGCGATTCATGCAAAATCGAATGAGGAGACTTCGTGTTCAAAATCTGAGGAGGAGATGATAGCAATTCACGGGTGGTCACGTGACGAAGTTGAAAGAGTTGGGACCACGAATTGCAGAAAGCCGGATCCGATCATGGCGGAAACATGGGTCAAAACAAATTACAAGATATTCGATGTCTTGGGATGCGAAGAAACGAAGGTTCCATTCGCTACTTTTATGTTAAAGTGGCGAAGCGATTCTTGGTGGGAATACGTGAAGCGTACCCGTCCCATTTGCCTTTTCGGCGTATCGTGGGAGGCGTTTGAAAGCAGTTTCGATAATGATACTTCCACGAAAGTATTAAATCGTCGTATGAAGGAAGTGGAGTTTATTAGATTGGAAGCGAGAATAACATGGCGGTGTCCCGATGCGGCGAAGTTCAGCGGAGTTATCGAGTTTGCACCTCATTTGGTGGAGAATGAGGAGCATATGGCGGATGTTTACGAGAGGTTTGAAACACGGCGTCGTCGATATCTCATTTCTCAAAATTTTCTCTCTATTAGGATGTTGTCAGCGAGGCTCGATTGTTAGGCGAGATAGCGAGTACGTTCAGCGAGGGACCATAACGAGGATCATACCAGAAGATAGCGATCATCGAATAACGATAACCGGTGGAGAAAGAAGAATACGGACAAAGCGGTAACCACTCTGGTGGTAATCGTGGCCATGAAAATAGAAAAAGCGAGTTGGGAGGAGATTTTTAAAGAGGAGATTCAACAGCGACCATGTGAAGCGTCGGCGCCCGATGTGGCCCAGGTTCCAAGGGGAGAGAAAGACCATCGGTCGTATGTTACAAATCTTGGGAAAGAGGGACATATCATTGGCGCTTTGCAGCAGTTTAAGGTATGCTATAATTGTGGAAAAGAAGGACATATCGCTCGAGTTATGCGATATCGAAACCTAGTCTTGTGAGGGTGACTCAAAAGATGTCGAGAAAAGTCAAAAGTCAGCGATTCTGGGAAGGCGTTTGTGCGTGGCCGGTCAAAATCGAGGAACCCGACGAAGTTAGCGCAGGTTAGTTAATTATAAATTCTTGCGATGTTTATACCTTACTGAATCTGGGATTCTACCCATTCTTTTATCTCTCTTGCTTGCGCTCAGCGTTTGAACTTGACTACGGAGAAATTAGACTTTGACTTTATTATGGAAACTCAGTTAGGAGAAACTTTCATTACATCCGTTGTTTAAAATCTTGCTTGATTCAGTTGGCACTATCACATTACACAGTTAACCTTATTTCTATAGAGATATTTGTTTTGATGTGATTTTAAGGTTAACTTCTCATCATGCCAAAATTGATTGCTTTTGTAAGGTTGTTAGTTTTCATATTCCTAAGCAACTTTGTTATTGAACTTCAAGCGGTCAAACCATTGTAGTCAAACATTTTCATATCAAGCCATGAAGTCATTCGTTTATTACGGATGTCGAGTTTTCTTAGTCCATGTTATGGATTTGAATAAAGACACGTCGATTTGAATAATATTCTTGTTGTTATTGATTTTTCTGGCGTATTTCTGAAGAATTTATTGGCTTACTCCCAAAGTGATATTAAATTTTGTATCGACTTTGAACACGTCTGAAACTCATTTCTAAAATCTCATATCGAATGGCTCTATTGAACTTGAGGAGTTAAAAATTCAACTATAAATTTGGTACATGAGCCTTTATCTTGTGACTTCCTTTGTGGAATTCACCTAAGCGGACTCTCTGTAAGGGGCGTCGTATTAGATGCGATAGTAAAGCGATAGGTGTCATTGTGACGTCTTTATCGAAGGTTGGGATATGAGTCGCGATTGAGAACAACCTAAGTCGATGTCGAAATCGTAGTTTTACAGGCTTAGTTGGTTATTATCGGAGATTCGTTGAAGGATATTCTCGAATCGCTATTCCATTATCGTAGGTATGACTTCGTAGAGATACAAAATTGAATGGAGCGAGGAATGTGGGAAGAGCTTGAAGAACTCGAGAGAGACTCATTTCGACACGTATTACGACCATACCATCTGGAAAAGCGAGCGTGGTAGGCGGCGTGTTGAGTGAAGATCGTATCTGAAATGCAGTACGATATTGTCAAAGACTCATTTAAGTATAATATACAAATAATAGAGATGGAGATGAAAACTCTAGGTACCCACGTGATGATGATATCTGATGCGTGATGATATCTGAGTATAATCGA
This sequence comes from Panax quinquefolius, assembly GCA_020205615.1. Taxonomy (NCBI): domain Eukaryota; kingdom Viridiplantae; phylum Streptophyta; class Magnoliopsida; order Apiales; family Araliaceae; genus Panax; species Panax quinquefolius. The sequence continues at coordinate 64,309 of JAINUW010000245.1, read as the reverse complement.
CTTTAATCGATAAAGTTAAAATTTATTCAAGCTACACCGGTGATGAATTTGAAGAAGGAGGTGTGCGAAGTTGTTATTTTAAAAGCGAGAATCGGTGAGGTGAGAAAGCTCGAACCTTGATTTATTAATCCATTTGAAATTCTCGATCGAATAGGAAGCGTGGCCTATAGACTCGTTTTACCACCAAGTATGGCGGCGTGTTCATAACGTTTTTTCACGTGTCGATGTTACGTAAATATGTGGACGACGAAAACCGTCATTGAGTTAGAACCCAGGACGAGATAATAGAAGACTTAACGTGAGGAGGTACTGTCAAGATTTTGTAGAGGAAAGGAACATGACCTATGTCTGGAGGTTATACCATAAGTTAAAGTTTTGTGGAGAAACCATCTTTATTGAGGAAATGACACGGGAGTTGGAAGCGAAAATGAAAGCGAGTATCTTTACCTTTTGAAACACACCGAGTGCGTCGTCGATTTCGAGGACGAAATTTCATAAGGAGGGAGGTTGTAAGACCAGAAATTTTTTAAATAAAAAGGAATTTCCTTTATTTATTATCTTGAAATAGTAAGGGTTGATTTGATTAATGTGGATAGTTAAGGGTTAAATCATAAATATTTCAAAATAAGCAAGTGGTTATAAAATATTCATTTTTGTCGGGAATATTAGTTTGGTGTAAGTGGAATATTAAATGCTTTGTCGGGGAATATTAAATGCTGCCAGTAGCACCGTGTGTGGAGCCCATGTGAGCGATTGGATGAGGAAAAGCGACAAAAGTTTGGGTGGTTATAAATAACAGTAGCGTAGTTATTCTGAATTAAAATTGTTGGAATACCCGGTTGGTTAAAATCTGATGTCTGGCGTTGGTTGCTGGATGGCACGGTATTACCTGCAGTATTGTTGAATTATTGATCCTTACGTGAGATGGCATTACTCGATAATTTTCCACGATGAATTCTTGTTCAATATTTTATTTTATTGATTCAATAATTCTTTGCGTTGATATTTTATATTATTATTGTTTCAATAATTGTCAACTTTTGCCTGATGTTTCCCATTATCGGATCAATAATTCATATTATTTGAATAATATTATTAGATAACATTATTAGCAATGTCTAGAAAGTTACATCTAGGAGAGGTTTGGTCACCTAATTGCTTGCGCCCGATGAGAGATCCTTATTGAAAGCCCCTCTTTCTGGAGAACGGCACTTGGTTGTCGTAAATGTGATTACGTAATATTATTTGTGAATAATTAATTATTGATTCATATGATAAGGAAATATTTATTTTATATGAATATAAATGATGGATTTATTTATGTGGTTATTAATGAAGGAATTAATGTTGAGGTGTTTTATCGATATTTTATCGGATTGGAGGTATTAAAAATCAAATTAGGGGTTTTGAGATATATTGCGGGTTATAATTTTAATCAAATAGTTGGATCGTTGTAATTTTTGGATATGTTATACATACATAAGTTGAGTATATGTCCACAAATTTTGAGCCGTTAAAAATGCACGAATGATTTGTTGTGAATTTTAAGAGGTGTCGGATTGGAAATTAGGTTTATAATTGATTTTGGTGGAAAATTCTAGAATTGAGTGGGCCCCACTTGTGGTTGGTGAAAAAATGTGCTGAATTTTATTTCAAATGTGGTGGGTGGCAATAGTAGCGAGTAAAGCCATCGTGTGGTGGCAGTCGAAATCTGCTTTGATGACTAACATTTTCTATAAATAGAAATTTAAGTTAGAATTGAAAATCACACGAAACAAGTTTTCTCTCTCTCTCTATATTATTGGTGTGTATTTTGTGAGTATTTTGAGTATACTTTGAGTATTGTTAGATTAGGTCTGAAGTTCCTTCAAAGACTTATATCTTGAGCCTTCAACTTAAATCTTGATTCTTTTCGAGGTAAGGGATGTTATTTTCTTCTCGAATGATATTAATTCTTGATATCATTATCTTTGAAATATTGATTGGTACTTTTTATCAAATTTGGAACTTTTTCATGTGTCGGGTTACTATTCATGAGTTCTTATTCACGAGTTACTATTCATGAGTTACTATTCACGATTCTTATTCACGAGTACTATTAAGTAAGCGTGAAGATGTTTTTTGTGGAATTTCTATCTTTTGGTGTAGATTTACTATTCACGTATCTACCTTTATTCAATGTATACTTATTCACGATCTGCACTATTCATAGAAAATGAAAATTTTTCTTTTAAATCTAAAATATCTATTACGGATACTAGTTTTGATTGTATCCATGTTTTGATCATTCTTGAATTTTACACCACTATGATTATTTTTGAGGTATTGTTGGACATGGATAAAACAAAATCACGAATCCTTAATCCTTAATCCTTGTCATTTTGTTTCACTTTGGATTCGTTCTTTAAAATATTTTCATCATCCTCGGTCTTAAATGATGATATTATTGAATATCTTTGGCACGTAGTGCAAATGAATGATTAATCGATGAATATCTTTGGCACATGGTAGTGCAGATGAGATTAATGATTACGATGAATATCTTTTGCCTTTAGTGCAAAAGATGAGCAGTGTTGAGATGAACATGGCCATGGATTGATGAATATCTTTGGCACGTAGTGCAAAGATGAATATTTGATTTGAGATGAATATTGATTGATGTTATAGGGATAAAATATTGATGATGGATTTGTTAAATTCATAGATTATAGTAGATTTCATTCTCTACGTAACTCTTACATGAATTATTATTTCATTGCTAATATTGATCTCGAAACTTGTTGTCTATTGTATTCTATCAGTTTTTCCTGTTGGAGACTAACGATAATTTGTTGTATATTATCTTAGTCATAACATTCTTCTTGGCTAGTTGAGCTCACCCTTTTCCTTTGTTGTTCCATTTTTTTCTTCTCGGGAGGCGAGAATGTAGCGAGTACTTAGTCGGGGTATGGAATGAAGGTTCTAGAGAGAGTTGTTTAGTAGTCCTCACCATTATTGTAAAATAATGTATCAATAAATGTGATGAGGATTTATTTGAGTATAAATATTGTCTAGAAGATAATATTTGTATTTAAACTCACGATTTTATTGTTGTGATAATAAAGTTGTAGTTGTTTACATACCATGTATTTGGCGACTTCGAGAATGGGTTGGATGGAATGGACCTATTTTGGGGTCGTCACAACGGCCAAGGATATTCTTTAGTACCACGACCACAATTATTCATGACTACGGGCCAAGAATAGTTGTGTATTCATTAATGGTCATAATCATGCCAACAATCGTCCATCAATGACTACTTCTGACTAATCGAGGATTTTATCACATCATTTGTAACATTACTACGTTCATGATTACACTAGAATAGTCTCTTGGTCATAATCATACCAAGTCCATCTATGCACTACTGAGCCACGATGACTTTCAACATAATATAAACTTGAGGATGATGACAATGATATAAGAATTCAATAAAACAAGTTCAAGAATTATTTTATCCGTGAATTATCGACGTCAAATTGTCAACATGATCTTTGTTTTGTAGAGTAAAATTCAAGAATGATCGGAAGAATATTTTCATGAAAAGATACTTTGTGACAATAATTGAATCAATAATATAAGAGATATTGTGGCGCCCCCAAAATTAGGTATCGTCCACCCATCTTGGGTCGCCACTTACGTGTGATGTAATTTTAAATCTGACTTACTAATATAACGTAGGTGTGTACAATACGACATAAACGTGAGTTTGAATACAAATATTGTCTACTAGATATTATACAAACTCAAAAGGAGTCCTCATTACAATTATTATCCCACTTATTTCACGAGAATAGTGAGGACTACTAATCTTATCCTCCGGACCATTACTCTGCCCCCAGGCTTCCCCAAATTGTATTCTCATTTCACGAAGAGAACAATGAAAGAAAGGGTGAGCTCTCACTAGCCCGATAAGAAATATTATAACTAAGATAATGCGAGAATAAATTATCAATAGTCTTGAACAATGTTAAACCGATAAAATACAATAAACAACCGGTTTAATCTGCAATGAATATCGAATCCATTAAAAGAGTCAGTAGAAAATAAAGTCTACTATCTTTTAGGTTTTAAAAAGGTTTTCATCAATTTTTATCACTAAGACTCGCTTTTAATGAATAAACCACAATATCTAATCCTCCCCGTACCACGGTCAAGGATTTTCATCAAATTATCAATGGTCATGACTATACCGAATCACCACCTTATCATAATCATACCAAAAACTATCCATCAACGTGCATTACAGCCACTTTGAGGACTTTTGTCACATCATTTATATCAAGCCATGATTATACCGAATGAACCCTCGGTCATAATCATACTAAGTTAATCTATGAACGTAAGCCAAAGATAACTTTCAACATAATATAAACATGAGGATGATGACAATGATATAAGAATTCAATAAAACAAGTTCAAGAATTAATTTATCTAGGAATTATTAACGTCCAAATTGTCAACAAGATCTTTGTTTAAGTAGAGTAAAATTCAAGAATGATCGGAAGAATATTTCCATGAAAAGATCTTTGGATGAAACGCAATTATCAAGGATATTCTACTAATTTCATGGAGTATAGAAGTCAAAGTTTTAACCAACCCGTATAATAAAGAATGGAATAACAAAAGAAATCACCGTGCATGCGGTGCTTGCGATAGACAAGTTATTCAATGGAATAATAATAACGAAACCAAGTCAGTGAAATTCACACCGACGGTGTGTTCCAAATGTAATAATAAAGATGGAACTGGATCCGGTAAAAACACACATTTAGGATATTCCAATGAGAATGATAAAGATTTTAACCGAGTCCGGTGTAAAACACATGCAGACGGGATGTTCCAATGTAATAATAATAAAGACGAAACCAGTCCGGTTATGTAAAACATACGCATGGATGTTCCAACAGAATAATAATAAAGATTTTAACCAGTCCGGTGTAAAACACACGATGTGGATGTTCCAACGGAATAATAGAAGAATATCACCAAGTATAGGGTAAACCACGATGATACGTACTATGTATGGTAGTATCGCCATATATACAAAGTTATTCCAATGAATAATAAAGAATGGAATAATGAAAGAAAATCACCAAGTATAGGGGATTTGGCATGATACGAAGTTATGTATAGGGTATGCCACTTTTTACAGGTTATTCCAATGTAATAATAATGAATGGAATAACGTAAGTTCTCTTCGTGAATAAGAAAGAATAACACCTCTTTACGGGTACAACAAATAATATCCCTCACTGTAAAAGATCTTGGATATCAAAGTAGTGAAGTACCGGAATACTCTTCTTCTTTCTCTATATAATTTCTCTCTATAATTTATCTCTACAGTAGTTTTAGTGAATTCGTAAGAAATTAATGAAGGAATGAGCTTCATTTATAGGAAAATAGAATGCATAGTAATTAATCCATGAAACGGTCCAGATTGATTTACTTTAATCGGCGATCCATATTTAAAGCAAAATCTTTTAAATAAAATATCATATATTCTATTTATATAAAAACATTTTACTATGCAAACACTTTATGCAACACTACGCAAAAACACTATGCAACACTATGTAATAAAATATAATATATTCTATTTATAGAATAACTTTAATAAAGTATTACTGCTTTTATAAAAAAGATGTTTCGCTTTTTATTACTTTAATAATAATGAATAAAACAAAAATGTCATTATCGCTTATAATAATTCATATTATTAATCGTGATAATGGAATCAAACCGAGTGACTTCTCACATAAAGATCAATAATCAATACCGTGTGCTTCTTATGCAACCACACGTATTCATCGTACATTTACTACCGAGTAGTTCAACAAAGATCAATCAGTGAAAACTTCCGCCGTTATTTTCGATAAAATATTTTTGTCGTTTTCTCGATCCGGACAATAATTACGTTAGGTCCACCAATGATTGAGTAGTTATACGAATATTCCCCGCTAAATCGAATATTCCCGACCAATCTAATATAATATAACCACTGTGCATACTTTGCAAAATTTATAAATACTACCCACAACTATAATATTATCTCAAATTCACACCATAATATTAAAAAATTATTTCACAAAATTTAAATCTTTATTGATAAAATCTGGGGTCTCATGAGATATGATCTGAAGAATTATTCGTAGCAATAATTGAGTATAGCTAAGTGACTTCTCACGTAAGCATCAATAATCAATACCGCAGCTACTACGCAACCACGCCAGACATCGTGATTCTTTTACCACCGGGTAGTTCAATAGGGCTTTAATTCTAACACCTCACCGTTATTTTTATAGAAGATAATTTTGTCGCTTTTCTAACTACGACAATACTTCCGCTAATGGGGTCCACTGATGATTTGAACCGTCGTCACGAATATTCCCAAATAAAAAGAATATTCCCACCAAACGAATATTTTATAACAACTTCGCTTACTTTGCAAAATTTATAAATATTACCCACAACTATAACATTATATCAAATTTATTCCATAATATTCAAAAATAATATTTATAGAAAATTCATCTTTATTTATAAAAGTCGGGTCTTACAAGAAGAGTATTTTGTTACTACACTATCTGCAGATTCAATCTCCTACTAAAGTAAGGGTGTTATTCTTTCTTATTCATGAAGAGAACTGTTGTTATTCCATTTCTTATTATTACATTGGAATAACTCAGAGTATGCGCTTATTTTACCTATACTTGGTGACATTCTTCTATTATTCATTTGGAACATCCCATGCATGTGTTTTACACCTTGACACAGTTCCGCCTTTATTATTATTCTGTTGGAACATCACATGCGTGTTTTACGCCGGACTGGGTTCCATTTTTTATTATTCTGCTGGAATATCCTGTCTATCGTTTTTACGGGACCGGTTCCATTCTTTATTATTCTCGCTGGAATATCACGTGCAAGGCGTTTACACCTGGACTCGTTCCGTTATTTATTATTCTGTTGGAATAACTGCGTATGCGATCTATCGCGTGCATGGTGATTTCTTTTGTTATTCCATTCTTTTTATACTCGGTTGGTTAAAACTTTGACTTATACTCCATGAAATTAGTGGAATATCCTTGATATTTCAAGGCTCATCCAAAGATCCTTTCATGGAAATATTCTTCTAAGTATTCTTGAGTTTTACTCTACAAAGCGATATCGTGTTGACGGTTTGGATGTTATTGGTTCTGGATAAATTAATTCTTGAACTTGTTTTATTGAATTCTTATATCGTTGTCATCATCCTCATATTTATATTTTTTTTGAAAGTCATCGTGGCTTTAGTAGTGCATAGATGGACTTGGTATGAATATGACCGTGGATTATTCGGTAATCATGGCCGTAATGTTATAAATGATGTGTAAAAATCCTCATTGGCCCGTAGTGCATTGAAGGGCGATTTTTGGCATGATCATGACCATTAATGAATCCACAAATATTCTTGGCCCGTAGTCGTGGATAATTGTGGTCGTGATACTAAAGAATATCCTCGGCGAAGAATGCGAGGTGATTCGATGATGTGGAATATTTATTAAGTCGAGTCTCGGCTATAACAATGATGAAAAACCTTTTAAATCATAAAAGATAGTAGATTTTATTTTACTATGACTCTTTTAATGGATTCTTTGGTTCTACCGCAGCTTAAACTTGATGTTTATTATATTTTATCGGTTTAACAACATTGAAGGCTAATGATAATTTATTCGCATTATCTTAGTCATAATATTTCTTACTAGGCTAGTTGAGCTCACCCTTTCTTTCTTTTGCTTTTTCTCTTGAAATGAGAATATAAATTTGGGACGAGTCGGGGAGCAGTAGTAATGGTCCGAGGATAGATTAGTAGTCCTCACTATTCTGTGAAATAGGGTGATAATAATTATAATGAGGACTCCTTTTGAGTTTGTATAATCTCTAGTAGATAATATTTGTATTCAAACTCACGGTTTATGTTTTATCGTATTGTACCATGACGGTTGTATTAGTAAGTTGTATTTGAATTACGTACCATGTAAATGGCGACCCAAGACGGTGATGTATACCTAATTTTGGGGCGTCGTATGCAACCCGATATTTACTCGCTACTATTGCCACCCACACCATTTGAAATAAAATTCAAAGACATTTCTTCACCAACCACAAGTGGGGCCCACTCAATTCTAAATTTTCCACCAAAATCATTTATAAACCTAATTTACGAATCGATCCACCTCTTAAAATTCATAACAAATAATCGTTCATTTTAACGGTTCAAAATTTGTGGACATATACTCAACTTATATATGTATAACATATCCAAAAATTACAACGATCCAAATTCATTTAATTAAAAATTATAACTCACATAATATATCTCAAATATCTTTGGTTTAATTTTTAATACCTCCATTCGACAAAAATCTTGATAAAACACCTCAACATTAACTCATTCATTTTTAACCACAATAAATATATCCAACATTTATATCCACATAAAATAAATATTTTCTTATCATATGAATTAATAATTAATTATTCATAAATATTATGAGAATCACATTTATGACAAACTGCACTGCCTTCTAGGAAAGAGGGCTTTCCAATAAAATTTCTCCTTCTTACGGCCTTGATTAGGTGACCAAACCTCTCATTGACAAAACTTTCTGTAGACATTGCTAATAATGCTATCTAATAATATTATTCAAATAATATGAATTATTGATCCGATAATGGAAAATATCATGCGGTGACAATTATTGAAACAATAATAATATAAAATATCAACGCAAAGAATTATTGAATCAATAAAATAAAATATCGAATAAAGAATTCACATAATAATTATTGAGTAGTGCCTTCTTACGTAAGGATCGATAATTCATCAATATTGTGCATCCACGCGTATTCATCGTATTTTAACCAATTTGGATATTCCAACAATGTTAATTAGCATCTGTGAATAACTACGCCGTTATTTATAAAAACTCAAACTTGTCGTTTTCTTCATCCGATGCTTATTCTGTTATGGGCTTCCTTAAATGATGGCGATACGTCAGTATTTAATATTCCCCAACAAATGAGAATATTCCGACCACCAACCTAATATTCCCAATAACAATGATTATTTTATAACCACTTGCATATTTTGTAAAATTTGCACATTTCATCCATAACTAGAGAATTATATCAAATTAATACCTTATTATTCACAATAATAATTAGAGGAAATTCGATTTTATTTATAATAAGTTGGGGTCTTACATTAACGTTTATTAAATTAATTTTAATTAATTGTTGTCATATTTTAGATGACGAGGTATGCAATTATCAGATTGCGATATAAATGATTTTAAATATATATATATATATATATATATGTTTTATGATATTGTATTATGTTTCTTGAGTAAATATGTGCATTAATAATAATAATTTTTAAATCTAGAAAGACTATAGTGGCGATCACCCACTAGTAACTATAGGTTTCATTAAACATAACACTGTATTTGTATGGTCAGTGATAATAAAGCTTTAGAGATCTATAGTCATTGGTAGTAGTAATAGTTTTCAATAGCGGTTTGTATATATCAAAAACACACTTTTGTTATAAGCTATATCAATCGGTCAAAATAAATCATCGTTAAAGACCCATTGGACCGTAGATATTGGCTCAAGATTTAGGCTCATGATCGTCATTAATACCTTTAACTACGATCATGAAGCCTATAGCTACAATTAACGACGACCCTATATCTCTTTTTCTAGTAGTGGATGATAAAGGAACGATGAGTACGCAATACTCCACAATATTTTATAATATTTCATATTATTGAACCAATAATTATCACAATATAAATGCACAATATTTCACATTATTGAACAAATAATTGTTACAAATCATATTATTGAATTAATAATTATCACAATAACAAATGCATCATATATATTTCATATTATTGAACCAATAACTCGTCCCAATAGCAAATGAATAATATTTTATATTATTAAATTAATAATTGTCACAATAACAAATACAAAGTATTTTTATATTATATTGTCACCGTAACAAGAATAATAAAGAAAAGTTACGTAATTAAAAATTAAAAATATTAAATTGTTAGACTAATAAATACTAGAAATACGTGAGGACGTGAAAGGGGTTGCTGATCGGATGAGGTGGATCTGGAGGAGTGATGTGGACCACTCATGCCAATACACCAGCATGGGTGCTAGTTTTAGAAATATAAAGATAAGAAAAATATTGATAATTTTGAGCGTTGAAAAATAACAATTCAGTTGCAAAGTTATATAATTAATTGAAATTTGATGTTTTCATTTTAAAATATGAATAACACCTCTTATGTTTATATAAATATTAAAACAAGCTTCAATTGTACACACAACCGTCTAATTTTTTGATTTAACTCTCTCACACAGGCGCACATAGGGAGTGTTGCATTTTTTTATTTTAATATATATGTAAGATAATTTATTATTAAAATGTAAAAAATAAATATAATTATCTTGAAAATGAAACGTTCCTTTGTATATTTCTAAATTTAAAAATAATTGTACTAAAATATTTAAAACCAAAGTGGTATAGGAATTGGATTGTGCAGGCTTACGTTGATAACCTGCTAACGAGTAAAGATATAAATCGCAACAACCATAATTAAGTTAACAAAGTCGAACTTAACTTACAAGATTGCATGTTCTGTCAATAATATGTATATATATATATATATATATATATATATATATATATAATGATCGCATAGATGCGACCACCTATAACGCTTATAATGACATGTTGGGCTGATTCAATTAAATACGTTATAGGTCAAAAAATCGTTGACATAACTATACGACAGTTGAATCGTTCTTATGGCACGATATACGATTTATAGTTATATAAATATATATATATATATATATATATATATATATATATATATATATATATATATATATCGATTAGGATCGAGTATACATTATCTTATTATCTTGCTTACTTTTTTTTTAAGGACGGTTTCGATCATACAATCAGTAAATACATACTTTTAACGACGCTTATAGGTTGTCTGTCGCTAAAAGTATAGACACGATTGTATTTAATCCAAAACCGTCGCTTAAAAAAAGTAGACAGCGAAATAAAAGAAAGTATCTTGACAATCTCGCTTCTATATATATATATATATATATTCTTTTGGTGAGTAAAGTATATACGATAAGCTCTAATTTAGTTGGTGTACTAACAAGAGTTACTAGATTCAAACTCTCCCCCTAAATTAACAAAAAATATATGCATGGACTATCGAGTTATTCGATTATCGGCTATTATTTTGATTTTATTTTTTTCCTCATGCCCAAAAAAAAATCTTTATTTTTGATGTTATTCCTATGCGAATGGAGCTAATGGTACTCATATTTCAAGGCATGACCGTGAGTAATAAAACACTTTAATTTAATTTTTGAACATCGACTGGGTTGTATCCAGGAAACCTAAAATGAGTTCGCTCCTCTCCCTTGATCCCTTACAAATAGGGAAAGAACAAAATAACTCATTAATTTTGTTTTTAAAATATTACCATCTTTTTAACTAACCCACCAACCTATTTCTCTCTCTAGCAACAAGGGCAATTGGCATGCTTGTTTGCATATTAATTTGCATATAAGAGAGTAAGAAAGAGAAAGCCGATCATAATTAACATAGTCAAATGAATTAAACAGTTCGGATTATAAATGATTCAAATATGAGTAAAATTTTAAGGTCAATTAATTACTCAAACTTCTTCAAATTATAATTTTCTATTGATATTCGGATTATATCCTTTCGAAATATTTAAATTGTTCTCGCTCGATCATATCTTATTTTATTATTTGATAAATTTTATGAACCAAATCTAAACAAATCAAGATCTGTGATTTCGATTTCGCTCATTTATACCTTTATTATTAATCAAGTCTCGATAAAGACTAAATGAATTAAATAATAATATATAATAAAATGATAAGAATTAAACAGGAGATTGAATGCTAATGCTGTCATAAGAAACAACAGATAGCCCTGCCAAACCTATTTCTTAATGAAGATTCATGATAAATATAGAACAGAAAGAAACACCCATCAAAATCACTGTCTACTTGGTCGGCAAATATTAGCAAAACGTGATTTTGACAATTACTTGGTTATTTTTTATTTAGCTATTGATTATCATTAGCTAGATAAAAAAATATAATTAATTTTAATCATGTTGACTATTTTTGATGTGATAAAATAAAATAGTAAAATGGATGAGTTGGAGATGTCAATTTGGTAGTTGGTTCCTTAACTTAAAAGTTGGGGAGTTTGATTTCAACATGTCATTATCTTCATCACCAAGGAGTCAAAGACGTACCACTCCTTTGTGCCTACATTTTTCTTTCCACCCCTTTAATTAAAACAAAATCTCCATTCATTGTGTTTAGTCTGTGGAATGCCTTTTCGTCTCAATCGGTTCCATGATTTATCAATTATTCTCTCTCTCTCATCGTATATTATATTATTAATAATTAATTATATATGAAGGTGTAAATCCTCCATCTCTCTCCGTTTCAACAATCTCACTTTCATTTTTTCTTTGTCCTCCTTCCTCTACCACCACAATTTTCCGCCCAAATCAATTAGAATGAATTTGAACCGTCTTTGTACTTTCCCGTCCAAATCAATCACCAAAATTCAAAATAGATTGCATCTTATTAATATAGATTGACAAACTTATTCAGTTTCTTTTAATATAAATGTAGATAATTTTAATTAAAACTTATAAAAAAACAAATCTTACAAAGGAGTAATATTTTTGAAATAATTTAAAATATGCATCATATACTGTATTTGTGACGCCCCCAAAATTAGATATACGCCACCCATCTTGGGTCGCCACTTCATACTATACATAAATTCAAATACAACTTATTAATATAATCGTATGGGTAATACAATACGACATAAACCGTGAGTTTGAATACAAATATTGTCTACTAGATATTATACAAACTCAAAAGGAGTCCTCATTACAACTATTATCACACTATTTCACGAATAGTGAGGACTACTAATCTTATCCTCCCGACCATTACTTACTGTTCTCGACTGTCGTCCAAATTTATGTTCTCATTTCACAAGAAAACGGTGAAAGAAAGGGTGAGCTCAACTTTTTGATAAGAAATATTATGACTAAGATAATGCGAATAAATTATCATTAGCCCCAACAAAGGTTAAACGATAAAATACAATAGACAACCAGGTTTAAGCTGCAATGGAATAAGCGATCCATTAAAAGAGTCGAGTAAAGAATAAAATCTACTATCTTTTAGGTTTTAAAAGGTTTTCATCAATTTTATCATTGAGACTCGACAATAAATAAACCACTACATCTAATCATCCCTGTATTGCACGTCGAGGATTTTCATCAAATTATCAATGGTCATGACTATCTTAGAATCACCCCTGGTTATAATCATATACCAAAACTATCCATCATCGTGCATTACAGCCATCGAGGACTTTTGTCACATCATTTATATCAAGTCATGATTATCTAAATGATCCCTCAAATTATAATCATACTAAGTTCATCTATGCACGTAATGAAAGATAACATAATATAACATGAGGATGATGACAATGACATGATAATTCAATAAAACAAGTTCAAAAATTATTTAATCCATGAATTATTAACGTCCAAATTGTCAACACGATCATTGTTTAGTAGAGTAAAATTCAAGAATGATCGAGGAAGAATATTTCCAAGAAAGATCTTTGGATGAAACGCAAATATCGAGGATATTCTACTAATTTCATGGAGTATAGAAGTCAAAGTTTTAACTAACCGGTATAATAAATAATGGAATAACAAAAGAAATCACCATGCATGCGGTGATTGGCGATGTATACAGGTTATTCCAATGTAATAATAATAACGGAACCAGTCGTGTGAAATTCACAAAGCGGGATGTTCCAATGAGAATAATAAAATGGAACCAGGTCCGGTGTAAAACACACGAATAGGATATTCCAACGAGAATGATAAAAAGCGGAACCCGAGTCCAATGTAAAACACACATGCACGAGAATGTTCAACAGAATAATAAAAAGCGGAACCCGAGTCCCAGTAAAACACATGAACGTGATGTTCCAAACGAATAATAATAGAAGAATGTCACCAAGTATAGGGTAAATAAGCAGTATCAAAGTTATTCCAATGGAATAATAAGCAATGGAATAACATAAGGATTTCACCAAGTATAGGGTATGACGCGTATACAGGTTATGTATAGGGTATGCCACTTTTACAGGTTATTCCAACAGAATAATAATGAATGGAATAACAGAAGTTTTCTTCAAGAAGAAAGAATAACACCTCTTACCGTAAAAGAACTGAATATAGAAGTAGTGAAGTAGCGAGAATACTTTCTTCTTTCTTTCTATAATTTTCTCTCTATAATTTCTCTATACTAGAGTTTCAATGAATTAAAAGAAAATAATGAAGGAATGAGCTTTTATTTATAGGAAAATGGAATGCATAGAAGAATTAATCCATGAACGGTCCAGATTGATTTACTTTAATCTGACAGTCCATATTTAAAGAAAAATCTTTTAAATAAAATATAATATATTCTATTTATATAAAAACATTTTACTATGCAAACACTATGCAATACTACTATCAAAACACTATCATAATAAAATATAATATATTCTATTTATAGAATAACTTTAATAAAGTATTCTATTTTATATAAAAGATCTTTCATTTTATTACGTTAATAATATGAATAAAACAAAACGTCATTATCGCTATAATAATTCATATTATTAATCGACAATAATGGAATCAAACCGAGTGACTTTTCACATAAGCATCAATAATCAATACTTGTGTGCTACTTATGCAACCACACTTATTAACGTCGTACTTTTACTACCAAGTAGTTCAACAAGAACCACGGTAAAACTTCCATAGTTATTTCAATAAAATATTTTTTCGTTTTCTCAATCCGATAATAATTTCGTGGGGTCCACCAATGATTGAGTAGTTGTATGAATATTCCTGCTAAACCGAATATTCCCCACTAATCGAATATAATATAACCACTTGCATACTTTTGCAAAATTTATAAATACTACCCATAACTATAATATTATCTCAAATTCACACCATAATATTAAAAATTATTTTGACAAAATTTAAATCTTTATTGATAAAATCTGGGGTCTCACAATCTCACCTCCTTATGGAATTTAAGCCCTCGAAATTAGGGTAAATGCGACTGATATGATAAAGAGGTGAGGATACCTTGAATACCTTTATCGTTGAAAATATTAAGTTCATCTTTGCAATCCCACCAAAGATATCAATTCATCTTTGCACTACAGCCGAAGATATATATTAACAATTCATCTTTGCACTTCAGCCAAAGATATATAAATCAGAAACCAATAATACTCGAGACTCGACTTAATAGTATCACAACCATGAATTATCCATACACTTTCTTGGTTAAGGATATTAGTGTTTTCAATTACTGATCATGATTATCTTAGAATAATCCGTGGTCATAATCATACCAAGTCTATCAATGCACTACTACCAAAAAGATAATTGTGTATTCATTGGTATCACGACCACAAATTATCCATGCACTACTGACCAAAGATAATTGTGTATTCATTAGTATCACGACCACAAATTATCCATGCTTACTTCTGACCAAGATAATTGTGTATTCATTAAGATCACGACCACAAATTATCCATGCACTACTGCCAAAGATAATTGTGTATTCATTAAGTATCACGACCACAAATTATCCATGCACTACTACCAAAGATAATTGTGTATTCATTAAGTATCACGACCACAAATTATCCATGTACTACTACCGAAGATAATTGTGTATTCATTAGTATCACGACCACAAATTATCCATGCACTTTCTACCAAAGATAATTGTGTATTCATTAAGATCCACGACCACAAATTATCCATGCACTACTACCAAAGATAATTGTGTATTCATTAGTATCACGATTGTGACGACCCCAAAATAGGTCCATTCCATCCAACCCATTCTCGAGTCGCCAAATACATGGTATGAAACAACTACAACTTTATTATCACAACAATAAAAGCGTGAGTTTAAATACAAATATTATCTTCTAGACAATATTTATACTCAAATAAATCCTCATCACATTTATTGATACATTATTTTATAATAATGGTGAGGACTACTAAACAACTCTCTCTAGAACCTTCATTCCATACCCCACTAGTACTTTCGCCACATTCTCGCCTCACGAGAAGAAAAATGGAACAACAAGAAAAAGGGTGAGCTCAACTAGCCCGGTAAAGAATGTTATGACTAAGATAATATACAACAAATTATCGTTAGTCTCCAACGAGGAAAAAATCTGATGAGAATACAATAGGCAACAAGTTTCGGATCAATATTCGCGGCTTAAATAATAATTCATAGAAGAGTTACGTAGAGAATGAAATCTACTATAATCTATGAATTTAACGATCCATCATCAATATTTTATCCTCAGTAACATCAATAAATATTCATCTCAAATCAAATATTCATTTTTGCACTACAGCCAAAGATATTCATCAATCTGGTCATGTTCATCTCAACACTGTTCATCTTTGCACTAAAGGCCAAAGATATTCATCGATCGGTCATGTTCATTTAAACAAACGCTCATCTTTGCACTACAGCCAAAGATATTCATCGATCGGTCATGTTCATTTAAACACACTCATCTTTGCACTAGGTGCCAAAAGATATTCAATAATATCATCATTTAAGGCGAGGATGATGAAAATATTTTTAAGAAACGAATCCGGTGAAACAAAATGACAAGGATTAAGGATTAAGGATTAGTACTTTGTTTTATCCATGTCCAACAATACCTCAAAAATAATCATAGTGGTGTAAAATTCAAGAATGATCAAAACATGGATACAATCAAAGCTAGTATCCGTAATAGATATTTTAGACTTAAAAGAAAAATTTTCATTTTTCGGTGAATAGTCTTAAATGTATTCATGAATAGTGCAGATATCGTGAATAGTCTTAGTATCGTGAATAGTAACTCACACCAAAAGATGAGAAATTCCACAAAAAACATTTTCACGCTTCATGAATAGTACTGCGTGAATAGTAACTTCGTGAATAGTAACTCATGAATAGTAACTCATGAATAGTAACCCCCCGACATGAAAAGTTCCAAATTTGATAAAAACCTCGGATCAACATTTCAAAGATAATGATATTGAAGAAATAATATCATTACGAAAAAAAAATATCCCCTTACCTCGAAAGACAAGATTTCTAGTTGAAACAGGATATAGTGTTGAAGGGAACTTGCATTGTCTAACAATACTCAAAGTATACTCAAAATACTCACAAAATACACTCGATAATATAGAGAGAAAGAGAAAAACTTGTTTTTACGGTGTGATTTTCAATTCTAACTTAGCCCTACATTTATAGGAAAATGTTAGCCTGACGCAAAGCGGACTTAACTTTTGCAACTTTGATGGCTTTACCTCGCTACTATTCCCACCCACCACATTTGAAATAAAATTCAGCACATTTTTTCACCAACCACAAGTGGGGCCCACTCAATTCTAGAATTTTCCACCAAAATCAATTATAAACCTAATTTAGAATCACACCTCTTAAAATTCACAACAAATCATTCGTGAATTTTTAACGGTTCAAAATTTGTGGACATATACTCAACTTATGTATGTATAACATACCCAAAAATTACCACAATCAACGGTCGGATTAAAAATTATAACCCCATGATATATCTCAAAACCCACGATTTGATTTTTAACACCTCCAATCCAGATAAAATCTTGATAAAACACCTCAACAATAATTCCTTCATTAATAACCACATAAATAAATCCATCATTTATATTCATATAAAATAAATATTTCTTTATCATATGAATCAATAATTAATTATTTACAAATAATATTACGAATCACAATTATAATGACAAGCCGCCGGTAGTTCAGAAAGAGGGGCTTTCGATAAGGATCTCTCCTTCTTGGCGCAATTAGGTGACCAAACCTCTCCTTGAGCGTAACTTTCTAGACATTGCCAATAATGTTATCTAATAATATTATTCAAATAATATGAATTATTGATCCGATAATGGGAAATACTTTGTGCGGTGATAATTATTGAACAACAATAATATAAAATATCAACGACAATTATTGAATCAATAAAATAAAATATTGAGCGATAGACTCACTGTGAAAATTATTGAGTAGTGCCATCTTACGTCTGCGAATCAATAATTCAACAATCTTGTCTTAATACTGAGTGTCTTCTTTGTCTGACCACGCCAGACATCACGTATTTTAACCACCGGGTATTCCAACGATCTTAACTTGAACAACTACGCTTGGTTATTTTTAACCAACTTATATTTGTCGTTTTCTTCATCCAATCGCTTTTTATTATGGGGCCCTACATGGTCATTTGCTTGCGCAGTCGTACGAATATTCCCAACAAAGATTTAATATTCCACGACCAAACGAATATTCCACGACAAAAATGAATATTTTATAACCACTTGCTTATTTTGAAATATTTGCGTATTTAACCCTTAACTATCCACATTAATCAAATCAACCTTACTATTTCAAAAATAATAAATAAAGGAAATTCCTTTTTATTTAAAAAATTTGAGGTCTTACAACCTCCCTCCTTATGAAATTTAGTCCTCGAAATTGGCGTGACGTACACAGTGTTTCGAAAAGGTAAAGATACCTCGCTTTCATTTTGTTTCCAACTCCCGGTCATTTCCTCCGATAACATGGTTTCTCCACAAAACTTTAACTTATGGTATAACCTCGATACATGGGTCATGTTTCTTTCTCTACAAAATCTTGGCAGGTACCTCCTCGTGCGTTAAGTCTTGGTATCTCGTCCGGTTTCTAACTTCGATGACGTGTTTGGTTAAGCCCACATATTTACGTAACATCGATACGTGAAAACGTTATGAACACGCCAACATACTTAGCGTTAAAGAAGCGAGTTTATAGGCCACGCTTTCTACTCGATCGAGGATTTCAAATAAATCGAAGGTTTGAGCTTTCCTCACCTCACCGATTCTCTCGCTTTTGAAATAACAACTTCTTGCACCTCCTTCTTCAAATTCATCACTCCGGTGTGTAGCTTGAATGCGACTTTAACTTTATCGATTAAAATCGATTATACTCAGATATCATCACGTACTACCGTATATCATCACGTGGGTACCTAGAGTTTTCATCTCCATCTCTATTATTTGTATATTATACTGAAATGAGTCTTTGACAATATTGTACTCGTACTTGTATACGATCTTCTACCAACACCGCCGCCTACCACGTTGCTTTTCCGAGATGGCATGGTCGTAACATGTCTTTGAAATGAGTCTCCTCTTGAGTTCTTGAAGCTCTTCCCACATTCCTTGCTCCATTTGAATTTTGTATCTCTATGAGTCATTCGTTAATGGAATAGCGATTCGAGAATATCCTTGAACGAATCTCGATAATAACCAACTAAACCTAGAAAGCTACGTATTTCGATTCTTGACTTAGGTTGCTCTCAACTGTGACTCGTATCCCAATCTTGGATATGCGTCACAATGACACCTATCGATTTACTATCGCATCAATATGACGTCCCCTATAGAGTGCGGCTTAGGTGAATTCCACAAAGGAAGTCACAAGATAAAAACTCATGTACCAAATTCTATAGTTGAATTTTTAACTCCTGAAGTTCAATAGGAGCCATTCGATATGAGATTTTAGAAATGAGTTTTGTCTGGGGTTCAAATTCGATACAAAATTTAATATCGAGGCTTTGGGAGTAAGCGAAGAAATTCTTGAGAAATACGTCGGGAAAAATCAATAACAACAAGAATATTATTCAAATCGGCGTGTCTTTATTCAAATCCATAACATGGATTAAAAAAACTTGACATCCGTAATAAACAAATGACTTCATGGCTTGATATGAAAATGTTTGACTACAATGGTTTGATTGCTTGAATTGAATAACAGGTTGCTTAAGAATATGAAAACTAACAACCTTACAAAAAGCAATCAATTTTAGCGTGATGAGTAGTTAACCAATCAATCCCCAAAAGCAAGTATCTTTAAAGAGATAAGGTCAACGGTAAGTAATGGTGCCAACTTAATCAAACAAGATTTTTTAAACAACGGATGTAATGAAAGTTTCTCTAACAGAGTCTCCATAAATAGGTCAAAGTCTAATTTCTCCGTAGTCAAGTTCAAACGTTGGCCATGCAAGAGAGATAAAAGAATGGGTAGAACCAGGGGTATCTAGTAAGGTATAAACTTAGCAAGAATTTATAATTAACTAACCCGTGCTAACCGTTCGGGTTCCTCGTATTTTGACCGGTCACGACAAACGCTCTTCCAAGAACCGTTGACTTTGACTTTTACTGGGACATCCTTTTGAGTCACCGCCCATTGCACTACTAGGTTTTGATATCGTCTGATCTCGGCGATATGTCCTTCTTTTCCACAATTATAGCATACCTTAAAGCTGTTGTGGGCGGTTTGGTGATATATCCCTCTTTCGCATTTGTAACATACTGACCGATGGTCTTTCTCCTCCTTGGAACCGATTTACCACTTGGCGTGACGTCTTCACATGGTCGTTGTTGAATCTCCTCTTTTTAAAATCTCCTCCCAACTCGCTTTCTTCTATTTTCATATGCCACGATTACCACCGGTGGTTACCTCCCTTGTCCGTATTCTTCTTTCTCCGTGGTTATCATTATTTTGTTGACTACTATCTTGGTATGATCCTCGGTTATGGTCCCTCGGTTGAACGTACTTCGTTATCTCGCTTCTAACAATCGAGCCTCATAACAACATCCGAATAGAGAAAAATTTATGAGAAATGAGATCTTTGGCGTATGTCGGGTTTCAAACCTCTCGAAAACATCCGCGTCATACGTTCCTCATTCTCCACCAAATGAGGTCTGAACACGGATAACTCCATGAACTTCGCCTCGTCTTTGGGACACCGCCATGTTATTACTTCTAGTCTAATAAACTCCACTTCCTTCATATAGATGAATACTTTCGAAGTACTTGTCATTGAGCTGCTTACAAACGTCTCCCATGACATCTTGAGAGGCAAATTGGATGGAGTACGCTTCCACAATTCCCACCGATGTCTCACCATCGCCACGAACATAAAGGTGGCGAATGGAACCTTCTGTTCTCCGTGCATCCCAAGACATCGAATATCTTGGTAATTTGCTTGACCCATGTTTCCGCCGTAATCGGATCTCGGCTTTCCCTTAAATTACGGTGGTCCCAACTCTTTGAACTCGCTTGGTTTGTGACCACCCGTGAATTGCTATCATTTCCTCCTATATTTTGAACACGAGTCTCCTCATCCGATTTTTGCATGAATGCTAAAAAACTCTAAACATTCCCTCGTTCATCATCGCTTTCAAGCAATGTGGTTCACGGGAGGAACATTGCCCGACTGTTGCGTTCTCCTCGTTGGTAAATACAGGCATCTCCACGGTCTCATTTACTCCCTTTGTTAATATTCTCGATCGACATTCTCAAATCTTCACAAAAACAAGGGTTAATTAAGGAAATCAATATATCACATAATATCCCATATACCTTGACCAACTAACAAATAAGCTTAGGTAGGACACACTAGCGAAGGATTTACTCGTCTCTCCCCTCTAGTTCTATTCCCCGATCTCCGCCAGAGATCATATCCCTAAGCTCGATACCAAGTATGATTTAACCCCAAAATAGGTCCATTCCATCCAACCCATTCTCGAATTCGCCAAATACATAGTGCGAAACAACTACAACTTTATTATCACAACAATAAAGCTGTGAGTTTAAATACAAATATTATCTTACAGACAATATTTATACTCAAATAAATCCTCATCACATTTATTGATACATTATTTTATAATAATGGTGAGGACTACTAAACAACTCTCTCTAGAACCTTCATTCCATACCCCGGACTAAGTACTCGCTTACATTCTCCGCCTCCGAGAAGAAAAATGGAACAACAAGAAAAAGGGTGAGCTCAACTAGCCCGATAAAGAATGTTATGACTAAGATAATATACAACAAATTATCGTTAGTCTCCAATGAGGAAAAAATCGATAGAATACTGATAGACAACAAGTTTCGGATCAATATTCGCATGTTGAAATAATAATTCATAGAAGAGTTACGTAGAGAATGAAATCTACTATAATCTATGAATTTAACGATCCATCATCAATATTTTATCCCATAACATCAATAAATATTCATCTCAAATCAAATATTCATCTTTGCACTACTGAGCCAAAGATATTCATCAATCGATCATGTTCATCAACTTTTGCTCATCTTTGCACTAAAGGCCAAAGATATTCATCGATCGATCATGTTCATTTAAATAACCGCTCATCTCTTTGCACTACGGAACCAAAGATATTCATCGATCGGTCATTATTCATTTAAACACTTTCTCATCTTTTGCTTTCTGGGCCAAAGATATTCAATAATATCATCATTTAAGGCGAGGATGATGAAAATATTTTTAAAAGAAAGAATCCAATGAAACAAAATGACAAGGATTAAGGATTAAGGATTAGTACTTTGTTTTATCCATGTCCAACAATACCTCAAAAATAATCATAGTGGTGTAAAATTCGAGAATGATCAAAACATGGATACAATCAAAGCTAGTATCCGAATAGATATTTTAGACGAAAAGAAAAATTTTCATTTTTCTGATTGAATAGTCTTGAGTATTCATGAATAGTCTAAGTATCGTGAATAGTCTTGTATATCGTGAATAGTAACTCAGACACCAAAAGATAGAAATTCCACAAAAAACATTTTCACGCTTCGTGAATAGTACTGGAATGAATAGTAACTCGTGAATAGTAACTCATGAATAGTAACTCGTGAATAGTAACCCCGACATGAAAAAAGTTCCAAATTTGATAAAACCTCGGATCAACATTTCGAAGATAATGATATTGAAGAAATAATATCATTCTGAAAAAAAAATAATATCCCTTACCTCGAAAGAGCGAGTACTTAGTTGAAACACGGGATATAGTGTTGAAGGAAACTTGCCGTCCTAACAATACTCAAAGTATACTCAAAATACTCACAAAATACACTCGATAATATAGAGAGAAAAGAGAAAACTTGTTTACGGTGTGATTTTCAATTCTAACTTAGCCCTCTATTTATAGGAAAATGTTAGCCGCAGCAAGCGCAGACTTAACTGCAACTTTGATGGCTTTACCGCTACTATTCCCACCCACCACATTTGAAATAAAATTCAGCACATTTTTTCACCAACCACAAGTGGGGCCCACTCAATTCTAGAATTTTCCACCAAAATCAATTATAAACCTAATTTAGAATCAGACACCTCTTAAAATTCACAACAAATCATTCGTGAATTTTTAGCAGTTCAAAATTTGTGGACATATACTCAACTTATGTATGTATAACATACCCAAAAATTACCACAATCCAACGGTCGGATTAAAAATTATAACCCCCACAATATATCTCAAAACCCCGATTTGATTTTTAACACCTCGATCCGATAAAATCTTGATAAAACACCTCAACAATAATTCCTTCATTAATAACCACATAAATAAATCCATCATTTATATTCATATAAAATAAATATTTCCTTATCATATGAATCAATAATTAATTATTTACAAATAATATTACGTAATCACAATTATGATGACCAAAGTGGTTCGAGGAAGAGGGGCTTTCGATAAGGATCTCTCACTTCTTTGGCCGCAATTAGGTGACCAAACCTCTCCTTAGACGAACTTTCTAGACATTGCCAATAATGTTATCTAATAATATTATTCAAATAATATGAATTATTGATCGATAATGGGAAATCTTGTGCGGTGATAATTATTGAACAACAATAATATAAAATATCAACGCACAATTATTGAATCAATAAAATAAAATATTGAGCGATAACTTCATTGTGAAAATTATTGAGTAGTGCCATCTTACGTGCGAATCAATAATTCAACAATCTTGTGCAATCTGGTGTCTTCTTGTCTGACCACGCAGTATTCTTGTATTTTAACCAATAGGGTATTCAAACGATCTTAACAGTAAATAACTACTGTAGTTATTTTAACCAACTTATATTTGTCGTTTTCTTCATCCAATCGGCTTTTTAAGTTATGGGGCCCACACATGGGCTGCCATTGCCGTCGTGCGAATATTCCCAAACGATCTGAATATTCCACGACCAAAACGAATATTCCCAATAAAATGAATATTTTATAACCACTTGCTTATTTTGAAATATTTGCGTATTTAACCCTTAACTATCCACATTAATCAAATCAACCCTTACTATTTCAAAATAATAAATAAAGGAAATTCCTTTTATTTAAAAAATTTGAGGTCTTATACAGCGACCACAAATTATCCATGCCTACTGACGAAAGATAATTGTGTATTCATTAGTATCACGACCACAAATTATCCATACACTTACTGACGAAGATAATTGTGTATTCATTAGTATCGACGACCACAAATTATCCATGCACTACGGCCGAAGATAATTGTGTTTTCAATTACGGTTATGATTATCACCGAACAATCCACAGTCATAATCATACCAAGTCCATCTATCTTACTTCTGAGGCCACGAGATGACTTTCAACGTAATATAAGCGTGAGGATAATGATATAAAGAATCAATCAAATGAGATAAAGGATAAATATTAAACATTTATAATATAATTTATCCGAGGATTCAAGAATATCCCCATGTTATCAATCACTTAATAATCTCATAATCTAATAACATTAATATTATAATAATATTTTAATCAACCTTAAATTTATAAACAATTTATCTCGATTATTTACGCTTTACCATATAATGCATTTAATCATTCAAAAATGCCATACTCATAAAATATCATCACCAATTATCAAATCCCTCATCAAAAATATGCATATATTCTATATAGGATTCTCTAGCCATAAAATCCTATTTTCAACTTTGTTACTTCACATAACATATTTAACTCATATGTTCGTAACTAAACTATTTTCATGAAAAATACCAAATTAGTCCCAAAAATATTTCTTTTCTAGGATTTAGCATAATATAGTTCCATAATGAAAATATATTTTTCTCGGAAATTTTAAATTCATTTACTATTTTTCAAAATCAATTTCTAATTAATTCCTTAAGAATTTAGGCGCCTCAAGTTTAACTCCAAAATTCCCAAATCTTGGCAGGATCTTACACATGTTAACGTAAGCTTCTAGTTTAAATTTCATGGTCATCGAGTTATAGAACTCCTAGGTTATATAGCGTTTTTTTTAATCGGAAAAACCTAAATATTGAAATAGTCATAACTTGCTCATTTTAAGTCGAGAATGAGCTCATTTTTTGGACAGGAGGTACTTTATACCATATACTTTCATGTCCCAAAACCCAGAATTTTTCTCATAATTTAAGTGGCAAACAGTCCCTTAAAGTTTACGGGGCGATAGCGTTTTCAAAATTTACAGCTTTGGCCTCCTTTGCTAAAATCAGTCCACACAAAAATCCACAACACCTTTTCCAGTAATTCCACTTGGATTAGTTAGGTAACTCGTAGATCTAACTCTAGGACTTGACCACATTCAAAAATTCAAAATATAATAAGAGATATGGTCAATTGAATTTCATGTTACGTTTTTCACCAAAATCTGATTTTCAACTCTTTGTGATTTCTAAGAAACTTTCACGTTTTCACATACTAACCAACATAACTCATTATAACACTTACTAATACTTCATATACCCATGATTTTCATTAGTCCAATGCTTTTATTATGACTTTCATCATAATCCTCGTAATAAGCAGATCCTTTTAGTTGAAGAAATATTTGAGGGTATAAGAAATGGGTTTTTATCTTTGGGGTTGATACAAAATTCGATTTCACGCTCTAGGGTAGGCTAGGAAGTCTTCAAGAATCGCCAAGAAATTTATTAATAATAGAAATATCATTCAAAAACTGTGACTCTCATCCAAGACTTGGATAAGTCGTCACATTGATACCAACCGTGACTTCTATCCCTTAACCTAGATAGCATCTCACAATGATACCTATAAACTTGCCATCTTCATTCACGACGTCAGCCTGAAAAAAATAAAGCGGTGCATTCTACACAAAAGTCAACAACGAAAGGATCGGGGCTCTTTACTTATGGCTTGATATGACAATGATTGACTTTAGTGGTTTGGTTACTTTGAATTAAGTATAACGAGTTGGTTAGGAATATGAAAGCTAACAACCTTTACACAAAAAGAATAATGAGTAGTTAATCAATCATTTTCAAAAATTACCTCAAAGGCAAGTATTTTCAAAGAGATAATATCGACGGTAAGCGTGAAAATGTTTATTTGAACCAAACAAGATTTAAAAATAGTAGCGGTAACGAAGGCTCCTACTAACGAAGTTTCAACCAATAAGTCAAAGTTTAACTTCTTGAGTTAAATTTAAACGTTGAACACAACTAGGTGAAATAAAAAGAGTGGGTAGAACTGGTATCTAACACGGTATAGACTTCGCATGAGCTTATGATTAACTTACAGTGATAATTTTATTCGGGTTCTCGCCACGAGAAAAAAAACGCTCTCTCTTAAACTCTCGGCTTTGGTTTATGCAGGGACGACCTTTGGTGCCTCCATCCTAGTTGAATTTGTCTTGATGGCAACAAAATCGAGCTAAGTGACCTTCTCTTCCACAATTATAACATGCTTTGAGATGACATGGCGCGATTCGGGCCCGATGTGTCCCTCTCCTCCACATTTGAAGCATATAATAGGTGGTCCTTCTCCTTCCTTAACAACAAAATGGTGGTCTTGACGTCTTTCCATCATTATTGAATCTCCTTTTCTTGAAATGTCCATTCTTATTGTTTTGGCCCGATTACCACCGGAAGTGGTTACCATATCTGGCTTTGATTATTCTCTCACGCTTGTTGTCACCGCTTTGATGACTACTCTCCATTTGGTATTATAATTTTGCCCATTGCTCTCTTTTAGTTAGCGTTGACTCGTTATCGCGCTCCACTAATCTGAGCCCTATTTACAACATCTGAATAAAAATAGGTTTATGAAAATAAGATGTTGGCGTATCTCTGCTTCAAACCTCTTAAAAATATTCGCGCCATTCTCTCTTCATTATCCACCAAGTGGAATATGAACGTGATAACTCATAAAATTTTGCCTCGTGTTGCGACACGGTCATATTGTTTTGTTCGACTTGACAAACTCCACCTCCTTCATGTGGCGAATACTTTCGGGAAAGTATTTGTCGTTGAACGACTCTGGAACTTCTCCCGAGATATCTTGATCTGACAACAGTTGAGTACGTTTCTGGAATTCCCACCGATGTCGCCTCTCTCACATGACATAAAAGGCGGCAAAAGGAACCTTTTGCTCCTCGGAGCATCCCAAGACATCAAATATCTTGGTAATCTGCTTTATCCATGCTTCCGAAAGTGGTTTTGGCTCTCCCTTAAACTCCGGTGGTCCCAGCTCCTTGAATTGTTTAGCGGTGACCGCAGAGAGTTTTCAGTGTTTCCACCTACGTTTTGGGCGAGAGTCGTTTTACTTTGATGTTGCATGAATTCTAAAACCTTTTTAAGCGTCATCGTTCATCAATTGATCGGTGTTGTTTACGGGAGGATTATCGCCATCCTGTTGCACATTGTCCTGATTATTGATCGTGGAGAATCAGCGATCTCACTGTGCTCCATTGCTTTATTCTCAACATTCTCGGATGCCATTTTCAAACACCGCCACAAAATAAGGGTTAATTGACATGCAACATATTATCACTATACTCGGACCAAGCCAATCAAATACCAAATAAACTTAGGTAGGTCATCTTAGCGAAAGAATTCCCGTCTCTCCTCCTAGTTCTTATCTACGCATCTTAGCCGGGGATCGTATCCTAAGCTACGATACCAACTGTGGCGCCCCCAAAAATTAGATATCGTCACCCATCTTGGGTCGCCACTTACATGGTACATAAATTCAAATACAACTTACTAATATAAGCGTAAGTATGCAATCTGACATAAAGCGTGAGTTTGAATACAAATATTGTCTACTAGATATTATACAAACTCAAAAGGAGTCCTCATTACAACTATTATCACACTATTTCACGAGAATAGTGAGGACTACTAATGCTTATCCTCTGGACCATTACTTGTTCCCAGACTTCGTCCCGGCTATGTTCTCATTTCACGAAGAAAACGGTGAAAGAAAAGGGTGAGCTCAACTAGCCCAAGATAAGAAATATTATGACTAAGATAATGCGAATAAATTATCATTAGCCTTCAACAGATGTTAAACGATAAAATACAATAGACAACCGGTTTAATCTGCGGCTGGAATAAGCAATCCATTAAAAGAGTCAAGTAGAGAATAAAGTCTACTATCTTTTAGGTTTTAAAGGTTTTCATCAATTTTTATCTCCGAGACTCGACAATAAATAAACCACCACATCTAATCATCCACATGCCACGGTCAAGGATTTTCATCAAATTATCAATGGTCATGACTATCTTAGAATCACCCCTGGTTATAATCATACCAAAAACTATCCATCAACTTGCATTACAGACCAATTGAGGACTTTTGTCACATCATTTATATCAAGTCGTGATTATCTACCGAATGATCCTCGGTCATAATCATACTAAGTTCATCTATGCACGTAAGCCAAAATATAACATAATATAACATGAGGATGATGATGATGATGACGTAATAATTCAATAAAACAAGTTCAAGAATTATTTAATCCATGAATTATTAACGTCCCAAATTGTCGACGTAATCTTTTTTCGTAGAGTAAAATTCAAGAATGATCGGAAGAATATTTCCATGAAAAGATCTTTGGATGAAACGCAAATATCAAGGATATTCTACTAATTTCATGGAGTATAGAAGTCAAAGTTTTAACCAATTTGGGTATAATAAATAATGGAATAACAAAAGAAATCACCGTGCATGCGGTGCTTGCGCCAAACGAGTTATTCAATGTAGAATAATAATAACGGAACGGTCGGTGAAATTCACACCAATGGGATGTTCCAATGAATAATAAAATGGAACCCGGATCCGGTGTAAAACACACAGATAGGATATTCCAATGTAATGATAAAAAGCGGAACCGGTCCGGTGTAAAACACATGAGCGTGGGATGTTCCAATGAATAATAAAAAGCGGAACCGGTCCGGGTGTAAAACACACACAGCAGACGGATGTTCCAATGAGAATAATAGAAGAATGTCACCAAGTATAGGGTAAATGGCGTATCTGAGTTATTCCAATGTAATAATAAGCGATGGAATAACATAAGGATTTCACCAAGTATAGGGTATCTGCGTGATACAAGTTATGTATAGGGTATGCCACTTTTACAGAGTTATTCAATGAATAATAATGAATGGAATAACGAAGTTCTCTTCGAAGAAAGAATAACACCCTTACCGTAAAAAGAAAATAATATAGAAGTAGTGAAGTAGCGAGAATACTCTTCTTCTTTCTATAATTTTCTCTCATAAACTTCTACAGAATTTCTCTCTCTAGAGTTTCAATGAATTAAATAAGAAAATAATGAAGGAATGAGCTTCATTTATAGGAAAATGGAATGCATAGTAATTAATCCATGAGCAGGTCCAGTTTGATTTACTTTAATCGACGGTCCATATTTAAAGAAAAATCTTTAAATAAAATATAATATATTCTATTTATATAAAAATATTTTACTATGCAAACACTATGCAATCTATGCAAAAAAACACTATGCAACACTATGCGTAATAAAATATAATATATTCTATTTATAGAATAACTTTAATAAAGTATTCTATTTTATATAAAAGATGTTTACGTTTTTATTACGTTAATAATACGAATAAAAAAAAGCGTCATTATCGCTATAATAATTCATATTATTAATCGTGATAATGGAATCAAACCGAG
Organism: Panax quinquefolius; assembly: GCA_020205615.1. Lineage (NCBI taxonomy): Eukaryota > Viridiplantae > Streptophyta > Magnoliopsida > Apiales > Araliaceae > Panax > Panax quinquefolius. The sequence continues at coordinate 34,124 of JAINUW010000245.1, read as the reverse complement.
TGACTTCTCACATAAGCATCAATAATCAATACTGGTGTCTTCTTATGCAACCACACGTATTCTTTGTACTTTTACTACAAGTAGTAGTTCAACAATAACCACGGTAAAACTTCCGCCGTTATTTCAATAAAATATTTTGTCGTTTTCTCAATCATAATAATTACATTATGGGGTCCACCAATGATTGAGTAGTTATGCGAATATTCCTGCTAAACCGAATATTCCCAGACCAATCGCGTATAATATAACCAACTTGCGTGCTTTTTTACAAAATTTATAAATACTACCCACAACTATAATATTATCTTAAATTCACACCATAATATTAAAAAATTATTTCAACAAAATTTAAATCTTTATTGATAAAATCACGGGTCTCACAATCTCTCCTCCTTATGGAATTTAAGCCCTCGAAATTAGAAGTGCGATACTGATATGATAAAGAGGTGAGGATACCTTGAATACCTTTATCGTTGAAAATATTAAGTTCATCTTTTGCAATCCCACCAAAGATATTCATTAACAATTCATCTTTGCATCACTGAAGCGAAAGATATATAACCGTAAAACCAATAATCTTGAGAGACTTAGCTTAATAGTATCACGACTACAAATTATCCATTTACCTTCTTGGCAAGGATATTCGTGTTTTCAATTACGATCGTGATTATACCGAATAATCCGTGGTCATAATCATACCAAGTCTATCAATGCACTACTGACGAAGATGACTTTTACCACATCCATGAATTAATATTTCATTCTTTGAGACTCACTCAATAATTAATCCATATCATCGAATCATCCCCTGCACTACGAGGCCGAGGATATTCATTAGTATCACGACTACAATTAATTATCCATGCACTACTACCAAAAGATAATTGTGTATTCATTAGTATCCGACCACAAATTATCCATGCACTACGGCGAAAGATAATAATTGTGTATTCATTAGTATCACGACCACAAATTATCCATGCACTTCGGCCAAAGATAATTGTGTATTCATTAAGATCCACCACAAATTATCCATGCACTACTACGGCGAAGATAATTGTGTATTCATTAGTATCCGACCACAAATTATCCATGCACTACTGACCAAAGATAATTGTGTATTCATTAGTATCACGACCACAAATTATCCATGCACTACTACGAAAGATAATTGTGTATTCATTAAGATATCACGACCACAAATTATCCAATACACTACTGCCAAAGATAATTGTGTATTCATTATATCCGATCACGACCACAAATTATCCATACACTCACGCCAAAGATAATTGTGTATTCAATTACTGTATTATGATTATACTATCTAAACAATCCACGGTCATAATCAAACTAAGTCCATCTATGCACCTACAGAATACGAGATGACTTTCAACATAATATAAGCGTGAGGATAATGATATAAAGAATCAATCAAATGAGATAAAGGATAAATATTAAACATTTATAATATAATTTATCCAGAGTTCAAGAATATCCCCATGTTTTCAATCACTTAATAATCTCATAATCTAATATCATTAATATTATAACAATATTTTAATCACTTCTTAAATTTATAAACAATTTATCTTAATTGTTTACGCTTTTACCATATAATGCATTTAATCATTCAAAATGCCATACTCATAAAATATCATCACCAATTATCAAATCCCTCATCAAAAAAATATGCATATACTCTATATAGGAATCTCTAGCCATAAAATTCTATTTTCAACTTTGTTACTTCACATAACATATTTAACTCATATGTTCGTAACTAAACTATTTTCATGAAAATTACCAAATTAGTCCCAAAAATATTTCTTTTTTTGGATTTAGCATAATATAGTCCCATAATGAAAATATATTTTTCTAAAATTTTAAATTCATTTACTATTTTTCAAAAATCAATTTCTAATTAATTCCTTAAGAATTTAGCTGCCTCAAGTTTAACTCCAAAATTCCCAAATCTTGGCAGGACCTTACACATGTTAACGTGAGCTTCTAGTTTAAATTTCATGGTCATCTGAGTTATAGAACTCGGTTATAGCATTTTTCAAATCGGAAAAACCTAAATATTGAAATAGTCATAACTTGCTCATTTTAAGTCATAATGAGCTCATTTTTGGACAGGAGGTACTTTATACCATATACTTTCATGTCCCAAAAGGCTAGAATTTTTCTCATAATTTAAGTGGCCGAAACAGCCCTTAAAGTTTCTAGGCGATAGCATTTTCGAAATTTACAGCTTTGGCCTCCTTTGCTAAAATCAGTCCACACAAAAATCTACAACACCTTTTCCAGTAATTCCACTTGGATTAGTTAGGTAACTCATAGATCTAAATCTAGGACTTGACCACATTCAAAAATTCAAAATATAATAGGAGATATGGTCAATTGAATTTCATGTTCGTTTTTTCACTAAAATCGATTTTCAACTCTTTGTGATTTCTAAGAAACTTTCATGTTTTCACATACTAACCAACATAACTCATCATAAAACTTACTAATACTTCATATACCCATGATTTTTATTAGTTCTATACTTTTATTATGACTTTCATCATAATCCACGTAAGCAGATCATTTTAGTTGAAGAAATAATTGAGGGTTTAAGAAATGGGTTTTTGTCTTTGGGTTCAATACAAAATTCGATTTCACGCTTCTAGGGTAGGCTAGAAGTCTTCAATAATACGCCAAGAAATTTATTGATGATAAAATATCATTCAAAAGCTCACTCTCGTCGAAGACTTGGATAATACGTCGTCACATTGATACCAATGTGACTTCTATCCCTTAACCTAGATAGCATCTCACAATGATACCTATAAACTTACCATCTTCATTCACGGCGTCGCCTACGAGAAAGTCGGCTTGGTGCATTCTACACAAGGAAGTCAACAACGAAAGGATCGGGGCTCTTTACTTATGGCTTGATATGACAATGATTGACTTTTAGTGGTTTGGTTGCTTTGAATTAAGTATAACAGTTTGGTTAGGAATATGAAAGCTAACAACCTTATAAAAAGAATAATGAGTAGTTAACCAATTGATTCCTAAAATCACATCAAAGGCAAGTATTTTCAAAGAGATAATATCGACGAAGTAGCGTGAAAGTGTTTATTTGAAACAACAAGATTAATAAACGATTGGAGGTAACGAAGGTTCCTACTTAACAAAGTTTCAACCAATAAGTCAAAGTTTAACTTCTTGGAATCAAATTTAAACGTTGAACACAACTAGGTGAAATAAAGAGTGGGTAGAACTGGTATCTAACACGGTATAGACTTAAGCAAGAGCTTATGATTACTTACCCGTGATAATCTTATTCAGTTCCTCGTCAAATGCGAAAAAAAACGCTCTCTCTTAAACTACCGCTTTGGTTTGTGCGGGATGACCTTTGGTGCCACCGTCCCGGTGGACATTGACTTTGGTGCACGACAAAATCGAGGCTAAATGACCTTCTCTTCTTGAAATTTCCACTTCTATTATCTTGGCCATGATTACCAACGGAAGTGGTTACCATTCTTAGCATGATAATTTCTCCCACGATGGTCATCATTGTTCGATGGTCGTTTATCACGATGATGATTATTATCGTGTTGTTGGTCGTTACCTTTTGGTTGAGTGACTCATTATCGCGCTCCAATAACCGAGCCCTATTCACAACATCTAAATACTAACACTTTGTCACAAAACAAGGGTTAATTAACATGCAACATATTATCACTATATCTCACGACCACCAATCAAATACCAAATAAACTTAGGTAGGTCATACTAGCGAAGGAATTCCCGTCTCTCCCTCCTGAGTACTATTCTCACATCTTAGCTGGGATCATATCCTAAGCTCCGATACCAACCTGTGACTCGACACCAACTTGTGTCAAGACCTCACATTGATACTATCGGTTTGCCACCGCAGAATCGGCGTCCCCTACGGAGAGTCCGCTTTGTTGCATCCCATCATCAACAGGAAGTCACCAATGAGAGGCTCGGGGCTCTTTTACTTATAGCTCGATACCAACCGTGGCGCCCCAAAATTAGATATCGTCACCCATCTTGGGTCGCCACTTACATGGTACATAAATTCAAATACAACTTACTTAATATAAGCTATGGTATATATAATACTGACATAAACTGTGAGTTTGAATACAAATATTGTCTACTAGATATTATACAAACTCAAAAGGAGTCCTCATTACAACTATTATCACACTATTTCACGTAATAGTGAGGACTACTAATCTTATCCTCTGTACCATTACTTACGTTCCTCAGACTTCGTCTCGGTATGTTCTCATTTCCTAAAGAAAATGATGAAAGAAAAGGTGAGCTCAACTAGCCCAAGAAGAAATATTATGACTAAGATAATGCGAATAAATTATCATTAGCCTTCAACAGTGTTAAACCGATAAAATACAATGACAACCGGTTTAAGCTGCGGTAGGAATAAGCAATCCATTAAAAGAGTCAGTAGAGAATAAAGTCTACTATCTTTTAGGTTTTAAAAGGTTTTCATCAATTTTTATCGTTGAGACTCGACAATAAATAAACCACCACATCTAATCATCCACGTACCACGATCAAGGATTTTCATCAAATTATCAATGGTCATGACTATACCAATCACCCCTGGTCATAATCATACCAAAAACTATCCATCATTTGCATTACATGACCTTTGAGGACTTTTGTCACATCATTTATATCAAGTCATGATTATCTTAGAATGATCCTTGGTCATAATCATACTAAGTTCATCTATGCACGTAAGCGAAAGATAACATAATATAACATGAGGATGATGACAATGACATAGTAATTCAATAAAACAAGTTCAAGAATTATTTAATCCATGAATTATTAACGTCAAATTGTCAACATGATCTTTGTTTACGTAGAGTAAAATTCAAGAATGATCGAAGAATATTTCCATGAAAAGATCTTTGGATGAAACGCAAATATCGAGGATATTCTACTAATTTCATGGAGTATAGAAGTCAAAGTTTTAACCAACCGGGTATAATAAATAATGGAATAACAAAAGAAATCACCCACGCATGCGGTACTTATAGGATAAAAGTTATTCCAACAGAATAATAATAATAACGGAACGAGTCGGTGAAATTCACAATAAGCGGGATGTTCCAACAGAATAATAAAGATGGAACCGGATCCGGTGTAAAACACACGATAGGATATTCCAACGAGAATGATAAAGATTTTGTAACCAGGTCGGTGTAAAAACACAGAGCAGGATGTTCCAATGAATAATAGAAGAATGTCACCAAGTATAGGGTAAATCACATATCTGAGTTATTCCAACGAGAATAATAAGCAATGGAATAACATAAGGATTTCACCAAGTATAGGGTATGCCACAGGCGTATATACGAGGTTATGTATAGGGTATGCCACTTTTACTGAGTTATTCCAATGAATAATAATGAATGGAATAACGAAGTTCTCTTCAAGAAGAATAATAACACCACTTACTAGTAAAAAAGAACCGAATATAGAAGTAGTGAAGTAGCGAATACTCTTCTTCTTTCTATAATTTTCTCTATAATTTCTCTCTCTAGAGTTTCATGAATTAAATAAGAAAATAATGAAGGAATGAGCTTTTATTTATAGGAAAATGGAATGCATAGTAACTAATCCATGAACGGTCCAGATTGATTTACTTTAATCTGACGGTCCATATTTAAAGAAAAATCTTTTAAATAAAATATAATATATTCTATTTATATAAAACATTTTACTATGCAAACACTACTATACAATCTATACGCAACACTATACTGACACTATGCATAATAAAATATAATATATTCTATTTATAGAATAACTTTAATAAAGTATTCTATTTTATATAAAAGATGTTTACATTTTATTACGTTAATAATACTGAATAAAATAAAAAAAGCGTCATTATCGCTATAATAATTCATATTATTAATCGACAATAATGGAATCAAACCGAGTGACTTCTCACATAAGCATCAATAATCAATACCGTGTGCTTCTTATGCAACCACACGTATTACATCGTACTTTTACTACCGAGTAGTTCAAGCAAGAACCACGGTAAAACTTCCGTCGTTATTTCAATAAAATATTTTTGTCGTTTTCTCAATCCGAATAATAATTACATTATGGGGTCCACCATGATTGAGTAGTTATACGAATATTCCCTGTAAAAACCTAATATTCCCAGCCAATCGAATATAATATAACCACTTGCATACTTTGCAAAATTTATAAATCTACCCACAACTATAATATTATCTTAAATTCACACCATAATATTAAAAAATTATTTTAACAAAATTTAAATCTTTATTGATAAAATCACGAGTCTCACAACTAACTTTATTACGAATTCGCCAAATACATGGAACAAAAACAACTACATCTTCATTAATACAATTGTCGTGCAAAATACGACAACATATAAACTGTGAGTTTAAATCTGAATATTGTCTTACATCTGATATCCACACTCAAATAAGTCCTCATTACATTTATTGATACACTTTTTTTACAAAATAGTGAGGACTACTAAAACAAGCTGTCTTGAACCATTACTCCACACCTCCGACTAGTTCCCCATATATTCTCGTCTCCCGAGAAGAAAAATGGAACAAAAAGAAAATTGAACTTAACTAGCCCGATAAAGAATATTATGACTAAGATAATGTACAACAAATTATCCTTAGTCTTCACAGGAAAAATCGATAGAATACAATAGAATAACAAGTTTTAGATCAACAATTGCAATGAAACAACAATTTATTAGAAGAGTTAAGTAGAGAATGAAATCTATTATCATCTATGAATTTAAAAGTCCATCATCGATATTTTATCCTGTAACATCAATCAATATACATCTTGAATCAAATAGTCATCTTTGCTTTCTGAGACCAAAGATATTCATCGATTGGTCATGTTCATCTCAACACTTGTTCATCTTTTCACTACGGGCCAAAGATATTCATCGATTAGTCATGTTTAAATCTAAACACATGTTCATCTTTTGCACTTCTGTCAAAGATATTCATCATAAAATCATTCATCTTTGCTACTACGGCCAAAGATATTCATCATAAAATCATTCATCTTTGCACTACGGGCCAAAGATATTCAATTATATCATCATTTAGGATTGAGGATGATGAAAAATATTTTAAAGAAAAGCGACTCGGTTGAAGCAAAAGAACAAGTATTAAGGATTCATACTTTAAATAACCCAAGTTCGAAAATACTTCATAAATAACGAGAGTAGAGTAAAATTCAAGAATGATCAAAACATGGATCTGATCAAAGCTAGTATCCATAATAGATATTTTTAGATGAAAGCGAAAATTTAATTTTTACGTGAATAGTATCGTATTCATGAATAGTCTTGAGTATCGTGAATAGTAACTCAGACACCAAAAGATAGAAATTTCACAAAAAACATCATCATGCTTTTGTGAATAGTACTGCTAGATTAATAAACTCATGAATAGTAACTTCGTGAATAGTAACTCATGAATAGTAACTCGTGAATAAATAACCCCTTGATACGTGAAAAAAGTTCCAAATTTGATAAAAAGTTCCAACCAATATTTCGGTTATAATGACATTGAAGAAATAATATCATTTGAGAAGAAAATAACATCCTTACCTCGGAAAGAATAATCTTACATTTGGAATCTTTTGGATATAGTCTTGAGAAAGAACTTACAGCATATAAATACTCAAAGTACTAAAATACTCACAAAATACGCTCGATATTATAGAGAGAGAAATCTTTAGTTTCTGGTGTGATTTTCAAATATAACCTAAACACCCTATTTATAAGAAATTGCTTAGAACACCAAAGCAGAAAATTGAATATAATAATATTATATATAAACAAAATTCATACGCCCACATCTTGAATCAATTCACCACCATGCACATGTTAAAAATGCCCACAACATATAAAAATGTTTTTATTAATAAAAATAAATAAAACTTGCAAAAAATCAATTATTTGAACTTGAGAACTTCATAATTCAAAATAAATAGCCCTTTTATCAAAAAATTCGAATCTCACAATTTTATAGGAAATTCAATTATCTACAACTTTGCGAAAGAAAGTTTTTCAAATTCCAAGCAAATTGGACCAAATCCATAAACTAGAGACGATTTTATAAAGCTATAATCAAATTTTAGTCAAGAAATGAGATCCACCAGACACACAAAACATGTGTTAATCATTTAATGCAACAAAATACTCTTCCTCCTTATATACTCATATATCCCACATTCATTGTAAAAATATCATCATTATTCTATTATAATAATATAATAAAATATTATTTTATCGAGAAAAGATAAAATATCAATTTTTAACAATTATCACTTTAAAAAATTTTCTCCATCTATATCCATATAAAATCAATATTTTCCTCATCATATAAATCGATAATTAATTATTCATAAATAATATTATTAATCGAGAATCAAGATCTTGTGAACCGGTAGTTCCCGAGAAGAGGGCTTTCGATAAAATTTCTCCTTCTTTGGTAGCAATTAGGTGACCAAACCTCTCCTTGAGCGAGAACTTTCTAGATATTGCCAATAATGTTTTCTAATAATATTATTCAGGATAATATGAATTATTGCTTTGATAATGAAAATAATTGTGTAGTGACAATTATTGAAACAACGATAATATAAAATATCAACGCAATAATTATTGAATCGATAAAATAAAATCTTTGAGCGATAATTCTTTGTAACAATTATTGAGTAGTGTCTTCTACGTAAGAATCGATAATTGGTGCAATACTGCATGTCTTCTTATCTTGACAACGCCAGTATTCTTGTATTTTAACCACACGGGTATTCCAACGATATACTTGATAACAACTACGCCAGTTATTTATAAACGACTTATACTTGTCATTTTCTTCATCCAATCGCTTTTAGTTATGGGCCCACACAAGGTCAAGCGCGTACGATCATACGAATATTCCCACGGCGAAGAATATTCCACGACCAAACTAATATTCTCAAACAACAATGAGTATTTTATAACCACTTTAACTTATTTGAAATATTTAGCATTTTACCCATAACTAACCATATTAATCAAATCAACCCTTTACTATTTCAAAATAATAAATAGAGGAATTAAACTTCATTTATTAATAATTTGGGGTCTTACACCTACCTTTAAAAAAAAGCTGAATCTTGAAATAGTGAAGTAGCAGAGACTTCTCTTCTTTTTCTATAATTTCTCTCTATAATAATCGCTCTAAAGCTTTTGTGAATTGGTGAGAAATGAAAGAAGAATGAGCTTATTTATAGAAAAATATAGTTTCGATAATTTACACGTTTTGGGGCTCAAAAATTTCGGTCTGATACCTCCAACTTTTCCTTTATTTTAATTTAGTCATGGAAGTATTATCAAACTTGCATCACCTCCTTAATAGTAAATAATGTGATTCAATAGTAAATTATATGAATCAATAATTCTAGACATGTGAAAATACGAATTACAGTATAGTACCTCCATCTATACCTCCATTTTTAACTTAGTCATGCAAGTATTATCAATCTTGCACCAACTCCCCTAATAGTAACAAGAATGTGAAACAATAGTATACACATGTGAACAAATAGTTATAATTATGTGAAATAATAACAATCAATTGCTCATTTATCCGGTTAAATACCCGTTTGGTCAATATAACCTCCAGATATCAATTATTATCGAAATAATTGTCGATTTTCACTAACACAAATAATTCCAACACAATGAAACCATTTTTATCAAAAATATAAATTTTAAAATTTCAAAGTTTGACATTTCCCGAAAAAGTCAACTGTAGACTTTTTGACCAAATAGTGAATCCCGGAAAATTTTGTGTTTATAGACTATTTTTACTAATTTCATCGTTCCGACTCAAATATCACGTTCGTCTCCAAATTCAACTCAGAACACAACTTCAATTTTAATAACATTCATCATTAATATTATAACTCACAATATTTAACAACGGTGTCGTTCTTGGAAAGAGGGGCTTTAGATAAGGATTTCTCTTTATTGGCCATTGATTAGGTGACTTAACCTCTCCTTGATGAACTTCTGACATTGTCGATATTACAAATAATAATATGAATAACTTTGTCGTCTCAATTATTGATTTAATAATATTACATATTATGTAGATGATCTTTGTGACAATAATTGAATCAATAATATGAGAGATATGATGCAGCAATTCTTTAGCAATAATTGAGTATAATGAGTGACTTCTCATGTGGCGCCCCCAAAATAGGTATACATCACTATTCGAGTTGTCGATACATGAGTGCGAAACAACTACTACAACTTTATTATTACAACAAGAAAAGCGTGAGTTTGAATACAAATATTATCTTCTAGACAATATCTATACTCAAATAAATCCTCATCACATTTATTGATACATTATTTTACAAAATGGTGAGGACTACTAAACAATCCTTTCTAAAACCTTCATTCCATACCACAGGCTAAATACTCGCTATATTCTAGCCTCACGAGAAGAAAAATGGAACAAAAAGGAAAAGGGTGAGCTCAACTAGCCCAGTAAAGAATATTATGACTAAGATAATATACAACAAATTACCGTTAGTCTTCAACAGGGAAAAATCTAATAGAATACAATAGACAACAAATTTTAAATCAATATTCATAATGAAATAATAATTCATTAGAAGAGTTAAGTAGAGAATGCAAACTACTATCTTCCATGTATGAATTTAAAAGTTCATCGTCTATCTTTTATCCTTGTAACATCAATCAATATACATCTGGAATCAAATATTCATCTTTGCACTACAGGCCAAAGATATTCATCAGTTGGTCATGTTCATCTAAACACCTGTTCATCTTTGCACTCTGACCAAAGATATTCTTGAAATCATTCATCTTTTTGCTCTACGGGCCAAAGATATTTAATAATATCATCATTTAAGGCGAGGATGATGAAAAATATTTTTAAAAAGCGAATCCGATGAAACAAAGCGACAAGGATTAAGGATTAAGGATTAGTACTTTTGTTTTATCCATGTTCAAAAATACCTCAAAAATAATCATAGTGGTGTAAAATTCAAGAATGATCAAAACATGGATCTGATCAAAGCTAGTATCCGAATAGATATTTTGGACAAAAAGAAGAAATTTTATTTTTAGATTGAATAGTCTTGGTATCGTGAATAGTCTTGTATCACGTGAATAATAACTCAGACACCAAAAGATAGAAATTTCCCAAAAAAAAATCTTTCACGCTTCATGAATAGTACTCGTGAATAAGAACTCGTGAATAGTAACTCATGAATAGTAACTCGTGAATAGTAACTCATGAATAGTAATCCCAGCAGACATGAAAAGTTCAAAATTTGATAAAAAGTTCAACCAATATTTCAAAGATAATGATATTGAAGAAATAATATCATTTGAGAAGAAAATAACATCCTTACCTCGAAAGATTAGTACTTAAATTTGGAATCTAGGGTATAGTCTTTGAAGGGAACTTGCACCTTAAGTCTAACAATACTCAAAGTATACTCACAAGAATACGCTCAATATATCGAGAGAAATAGAGAGAAACTTGATTTCTGGTGTGTTTTCAATTCTAACCCAAGCACCTATTTATAGGAAAATGCTTAGAAACACCAAAGCGAAAATTGAATATAATATTAATATATTTTTCACATTTTCTTTAGCCCACTATAGACAACTGATCTCAGCCCATTTGAATCACATGTGAGGCCAACTTAGTTGCAAAAAACGTTTTCTCAAAATAATTAACTAAAACTCCCAAAATTAATTATTTGAACTTGAAACTTCAATAATTCATAATAAATAGCCCTTTCATCAGAAAATTCGAATCTCTTGCGAGTTTTATAGAAAATTCAATTCTCTACAACTTTACGAAAGAAAGTTTTTCCAAATTCCAAATAGAAATTGGCCAAAAATCCACAAACGGACGATTTTACAATGCTTATAATCAAATTTGATCGATAATTGTGTCCACCAACACACAAAACATGTGTTAAACATTTAATGCCACAAAATACTCTTCCTCCTCATATACTCATATATCCCACATTCATTATATCATATCATATTAATATATTATTAAAATAATATATTTAAATGAATTATTTTATCGAGAAAAAGATAAAATATTAATTTTAACAATTGTCACATTAAAAATTTTCTCCATCTATATCCTCATAAAATCAATATTTTCCTCATCATATAAATCAATAATTAATTATTCATAAATAATATTACGAGAATCACATTATTGACAACCGGCGGTTCCCAGGATAGAGGGGCTTTCGATAAAATTTCTTAACTTCTTGGCGGCCTTGATTAGGTGACCAAACCTCTCCTTAGCGAAACTTTCTAGACATTGCCAATAATGTTATCTAATAATATTATTCGGATAATATGAATTATTGCTTGATAATGAAAAATCTTTGTGTAATATAACAATTATTGAAACAACGATATAAAAATATCAACGCAGTGATTATTAACTCAATAAAATCTTTGAGCGATAATTACATAACCATTATTGAGTAGTGCCTTCTTACGTAAGAATCAATAATTGGTGCAATCTGGTGTCTTCTTGTGTTTTAACCATAGGGTATTTTAACGATGATAATGCAGAATGACCACGCCAAGTTATTTTTAAACAACTTATATTTGTCGTTTCTTCATCCAATCGCTTTCCGTTATGGGGCCCACATGGTCTTGCTTGTCGAATATTCGAATATTCCCAAGCGATGCGAATATTCTCAAATGACAATAAATATTTTATAACCACTTGCTTATTTTGAAATATTTGCGTATTTTACCCCTAACTATCCACATTAATCAAATCAACCCTTACTATTTCAAAATAATAAATAGAAAATTAAATTTCATTAATAATAAGTTGGGGTCTTCTGACCTCCCTCCTTATGAAATTTAAGTCCTCGAAATTGGCGTATATACTGGTGTGTTTGAAAAGGTGAGGATACTTCACTTTCATTTTCATTTCCAATTCGGTCATTTCCTCTATAGCATGATTCCTCCACAAAACTTTAACTTGTGGTATGACCTTTCTTAGCGTAGGACATGCTCCTTCTATCAAAGATCTTGGCAGTACCTCTTCATACGTTAAGTCTTGACTTATCTCGTCCAGGTCTAACTCTCATAACGTGGTTGGGTCTTTCACATATTCTGAAATACGGATATGTGAAACACATTATGAACAAGAGACATACTCGGGAGGAGTAACGCGAGTCATAGGCTACATTTCCTACTAGGTCGAGAATTTGAAATGGACCATAAATCGTGGATTGAGCTTTCCTCTCTTCCCAAATCTTGTAACTCCTTCCATGGAGCAACTTCATGACAATCACATGATCCCCACACTAAATTCCACGTCCTTTCGATGAAGATCCGCATAACTCTTTTGTCGATCTTGTGCCGGTTTGTATCGTTAATCGAATCATTTGGATCTTTTAAAGTGAGTCATACGTACTGACTTCGGGTCCCAACGATTGTTCTTCACCCACCTCGTCTCAACATCTTGGAGAGCGACACTTTCGTCCGTATAATGCTTCATATGGAGCCACACCTATACTTGCTGATAAGCTGTTGTTGTAGGAGAATTCCACCAATGGTAAATACTTATCCAAATCGCCTTGAAGTCTAGGACACGAGTCTTAATAAATCTTCAAGAGTTTGAATAGTCCTTTCGATTGTCCGTCCGGTTTGAGGATGGTATCTTGAAATGAATAAATAGAATCCGTGCCCGCAGCTTTTTGCAAGCTAACCCAAAATCTTGAAGTGAATCTTGGGTCACGATCCAAAAACTATGGATACTGGCATGCCATGCAACCTCATAATCTCATTCCGTCATACTAGCCAGCAAGGCGTTCAAGTGAATAAGTCTCCGTGTCGGCAAGAAATGAAGCGGAACTTGGTTAATTTATCAACAATAACCCAAATAGCATTGATGCCACGAAAACCGTAGGAAGACCCGTAATGCGAAATCCATGGTAATGTGTTCCCACTTCCATTTCGGAATCTCAAGTGGTTGCAACGGACCCTTAGGTACCGGATGCTCTCGCTTACACGTTGACAAGTTAAACACATTGAGATAAACTTTGCAATCTCTCTCTTCATATTGTTCCACCAAATGTATGTGAAGATCACGATACATTTTAGTACTTCCGAGATGGATTGCAAATGGTGTATTGTGTGCCTCCATCATAATCTTGTACTTGAAATCGAGTCGTTAGGAACCTGAAAGTCTGCAGAGTGGACTCAAGTATTCCTTCTTCATCAATTCTCGCTTAGGAATAGCTCCTTCTTGTACTTTCTTCTTCATCACGCATCGACTCGGGGTTGGTGGCTTGAAAGCAACCTTAACTTTTTCTATTAAAGTTGGCTCTATCGTATATACTTGACATCATCGCTTTTCGTTCCTGCATATGATCTTCTACTCACTCGTATCGTCGGCTACCACGTTAAGCTTTTCGGGATGGTATTGAATAGTGTGGTCGTAGTCTTTCAATAGCTCGAGCCAACGTCGGCTGCCGCATGTTGAGTTCTTTTTGAGTGAAGAAATATTTAAGGCTTTTATGGTGCGAATATATCTCCACTTTCTCCCCATATAGATAGTGCCTCCATATCTTTAAGCGGCGAAAATATTGCTTTGCTGACTCTATATCATGGTAGGATAATTCCTCTCATTCTCTTTAAGTTGTCGCGAGGCATAGGCTATGACTTTCCCACGTTGCATGAGAACACATCCTAACCCTTTGCACGAAGCATCATTTAGATAACAAATCCATCCGAACCGGATGGTATTGTTAGAAACAGTGATAGAAATAAGTCTCCTCTTAAGCTCTTGGAAACTCTTCTCGCATTCTTCACTCCAAAGCAATTTTTTATCCTTCCGAGTTAAATGAGTTAATGGAGTAGCGATTCGAGAAAACCCTTCCACTGAATCTCCGATAATAACCAGTTAAGCCCAAAAAGCTCGTCTTGATCACACTTCGGCTTGGTTGCTCCCGACTTTGTATTGCTTGATCTTGGCTGGAACAACGGATACTCCATGTTTCGACACCACGTGCCCAAGGAATGCTACTTCCTCGAGCGAACTCGCATTTCTTCAATTTGGCATATAGTTTGTTTTCACGAAGCCTTTGGAGTACCCGACTTCAAATGGTGCTCATGATCTTCGCGACTTTTGGAATATATAAGGATGTCATCAATAAAGACAACAACAAAGCGATCGAATATTCCTTGAATACTCGGTTCATCATATCCATGAAAGCCAGCGGGAGCATTAGTTAGTCCGAAAGACATGACTAAGAATTCATAATGCCCATCTGCCAAGGAGTTACAAAGGCGGTCTTTGGAATATCCTCGATTCTAATCTTGGTTGATGATATCCGGAGCGAAGATCGATTTTTGAAAAGAATTGTGCCCCTTGCAAATGGTCAAACAAGTCATCAATACGAGGTAGAGGATACCTATTCTTGATGGTGACATGGTTCGATTCCGATAGTCGATACAAAGTCGCGTACTCCGAGTCTTTCTTCTTTCTGAAAATAAAACAGGGCACCCCCGAGGAGATGTCTTAGGGGCAGAATGAAACCGATGTCCAATAATTCACGTAGTTGGACCTTTAACTCCACGAAGTTCAATAGGAGCCATTCGATATGGGGTTTTAGAAATGGGCTTTGTGCGAGTTCAAGATCAATAAAGAATTCAACTTCACGTTACGGGGGTGAACCAGGAAGTTCTTGAAAATCGTCGGGAAAGTCAATAACAACAGAATATTATTCAAATTTGGCGTGTCTTTATTCAAATCCATAACATGGGCTAAGAAAGCTTGACATCCGTTTTTCAATAAGCGAATAGCTTTATGATTAGATATGACGAGTGATTGATTTTAATGGTTTAGTTGCTTGAATTAAATACAACGGGTTGGTTAGGAATATGAAAACTAACACACTTACGAAAACAATCAATTTTGGCATGATGAGTAGTTAACCAATCAATCCCTAAAATCACATCAAAAGCAAGTATCTTTAAAGAGATAAGGTCAACGGGTAAGGTAATGGTGCCAACTTGAATCAAACAAGATTTATAAGCGATGGATGTGATGAAAGTTTCTCTAACGGAGTTTCCACAGATAAATCAAAGTCTAATTTCTCCTGGTCGAGTTTAAGCGTTGAGCACAAGCGGAGAGATAAATGAATGGGTATGCACGGTATCAAGTAAGGTATAAACTTAGCAAGAATTTATAAATAGTTTACCCGTGATCACCTCGTTTGGGTTCCTCGCATTTTGACCGGTCATGACAAACGCTCTTCCGGAATCGTTGACTTTAACTTTTACGGGACGGTCTTTTGAGTCACCGTCCCCATTGAACTAGGTTTATTCTGCGTCTGATCTCGGCGATATGTCCTTCCTTTCCATAATTATAGCATACCTTGAAGCTGTTGTGGGCCGTTTGGGTGATATGTCCCTCTTTCCGCATTTATAGCATATGGCCGGTGGTCGTTCTCCTCCCTTAGAACCGATTCTTTGTAAGCCTTTAATACGTCTTCATATAATTAGTTGTTAAATCTCCTCTTTTAAAATCTCCTCCCGACTTCGCTTCTTCTATTTTCATGGCCATGATTACCACCAGAGTGGTTACCATTTTGTCCGTCTGTTTCTTTCTCCGTTGGTTATCATTATTACATTGGCTGCTATATCTGATACGATCCACGGTTGTGGTCCCTCGGTTGGCCAGTACTTTCGTTATCTCGCTTCTAATAATTGAGCCTGTTTACAACATCCTGAATAGAGAGAAAGTTTATGAGAAATGAGATCTTTGGCGTATCTTGGGTTTCAAACCTCTAAGAAACATCCGCGTCATCGTTCCTCATTCTCCACCAAATGAGGTGCAAACACGGATAACTCTGCAAACTTTGCCTCGTCTTTGAGACAATCAGTATTGTTGTTTTGCTCTAATCGATGAACTCCACTTCCTTCGTATAGCCGAACACTTTCGGAAAGTATTTGTCATTAAATAGTTCTGAAACGTTTCCCAAGACATCTTTGAGTCTTGGTTTGGATGGAGTGCGCTTCACGAGACTCCGCCGATGATCGCCTCGCCACGGAAAATAAAGGTGGCGAATGAAACCTTCATTCTCCCGTGCATCCCAGAGACATCGAATATCTTGGTAATTTGTTTGACCCATGTTTTCGCCGGCGATCGGATCTGGCTTTCCCTTAAATTCTGGTGGTCCCAACTCTTTGAAGCTAGCTTGGTTGTGACAACCCGTGTAATTCTATCATTTCCTCTTGTATTTTGAACACGAGTCTCCACTCGTGCGATTTTGCATGAATCTGCAAAAAGCTTCTAAACATCCCTCGTTCATCATACGCTTTCGATTGGTGTTGTTCACGGGAGGAACATTGCCCACATTGCTGTTGCACGTTCTCCTCGTTGGTGAGTCTGAGGCGTCTCCACGGTCTCATTTCCATTGTTAATATTCTCGATCGACATTCTCAAATCTTGTCGTAAAAGCAAGGGTTAATTAAGGAAATCAATATATCACATAATATCCTTATATCTTGACCAACTAAAAAAATAAGCTTATATAGGACACACTTAGCGAAGGATTTACTCGTCTCTCCTCCTCTAGTTCTATTCCCGATCTCCGCCGGAGATCATATCCTAAGCTACGATACCAATCATGGCCCCCAAAATAGGTATACATCACACATTACGAGTTGTCGTCATGAGTGCGAAACAACTACAACTTTATTATTACAACAAAGAAGCGTGAGTTTGAATACAAATATTATCTTCTGAATATCTATACTCAAATAAATCCTCATCACATTTATTGATACATTATTTTACAAAATGGTGAGGACTACTAAACAATCCTTTCTAAAACCTTCATTCCATACCACCGAGGCTACGTACTTTCGCTATATTCTCCGCCTCACGAGAAGAAAATGGAACAAAAGGAAAAGGTGGTGAGCTCAACTAGCCAGTAAAGAATATTATGACTAAGATAATATACAACAAATTACCGTTAGTCTTCAACGGGAAAAATCTAATAGAATACTGATAGACAACAAATTTTAAATCAATATTCACATGAAATAATAATTCATTAGAAGAGTTAAGTAGAGAATGCAAACTACTATCTTCATGTATGAATTTAAAAGTTCATCGTCTATCTTTTATCCTTGTAACATCAATCAATATACATACGGAATCAAATATTCATCTTTTTGCCTTTCTGAGCAAAGATATTCATCGATTAATCATGTTCATCTAAACACTGTTCATCTTTGCACTACTAACCAAAGATATTCTTGAAATCATTCATCTTTTACTACTGAGCCAAAGATATTCAATAATATCATCATTTAAGATGAGGATGATGAAAATATTTTTAAAAGCGAATCCGATGAAAACAAAATGACGAGGATTAAGGATTAAGGATTAGTACTTTGTTTTATCCATGTTCAAAAATACCTCAAAATTAATCATAGTGGTGTAAAATTCAAGAATGATCAAAACATGGATCTGATCAAAGCTAGTATCCGAATAGATATTTTAGACAAAAAGAAGAAATTTTATTTTTCGGTGAATAGTCTGAAGTATCGTGAATAGTCTTGCGTATCGTGAATAATAACTCGACACCAAAAGATAGAAATTTCCCAAAAAAACATCTTCACGCTTCATGAATAGTACTTTCGTGAATAGTAACTTCGTGAATAGTAAATCATGAATAGTAACTTTCGTGAATAAGAACTTCATGAATAGTAACCCCAACATAAAAAAGTTCAAAATTTGATAAAAAGTTCCAACCAATATTTCAACATAATGATATTGAAGAAATAATATCATTTGAGAAGAAAATAACATCCTTACTTACTCGAAAGATTAGTACTTACAATTGGAATCTGGGTATAGTCTTTGAAGGAACTTGCAGACCGTCTAACAATACTCAAAGTATACTCACAAGAATACGCTCAATATATCGAGAGAGAAATAGAGAAAACTTGGGTTTACGGTGTGTTTTCAATTAACCTAAGCACCCTATTTATAGGAAAATGCTTAGAAACACCAAAGCGAAAAATTGAATATAATATTAATATATTTTTCACATTTTCTTTAGCCCACCTTAGACAACTGATCTCAGCCCATTTGAATCACATATGAGGCCAACTTAGTTGCAAAAAACGTTTTCTCAAAATAATTAACTAAAACTCCCAAAATTAATTATTTGAACTTGAACTTCAATAATTCATAATAAATAGCCCTTTCATCAAAAAATTCGAATCTCGTGAGTTTTTATAGGAAATTCAATTCTCTACAACTTTGCGAAAGAAAGTTTTCCAAATTCCAAATAGAAGTTGGCCAAAAATCCACAAACGAAAGCGATTTTACAAGTTATAATCAAATTTGATCGATAATTGTGTCCACCAACACACAAAACATGTGTTAAACATTTAATGCCACAAAAATACTCTTCCTCCTCATATACTCATATATCCCACATTCATTATATCATCGTTAATATATTATTAAAATAATATATTTAAATGAATTATTTTATCGAGAAAAAAATAAAATATTAATTTTCAACAATTGTCACATTAAAATTTTCTCCATCTATATCCTCATAAAATCAACATTTTCCTCATCATATAAATCAATAATTAATTATTCATAAATAATATTACGAGAATCACATTATTGACAACCAGGTAGGTTCCCAAGATAGGGGGCTTTCGATAAGAATTTCTTCTTCTACTGGTAGCGCAATTAGGTGACCAAACCTCTCCTTAGGCGAACTTTCTAGACATTACCAATAATGTTATCTAATAATATTATTCGGATAATATGAATTATTGCTTCGATAATAAAAAATGATGTGTATGACAATTATTGAAAAAACGATGATATAAAATATCAACGCAATGAATTATTAACTCGATAAAATATTGAGCGATAATTCACATAACCATTATTGAGTAGTGCCTTCTTACGTAAGAATCAATAA
The DNA here is from genome assembly GCA_020205615.1 of Panax quinquefolius. NCBI lineage: Eukaryota > Viridiplantae > Streptophyta > Magnoliopsida > Apiales > Araliaceae > Panax > Panax quinquefolius. Next base: position 13,997 of record JAINUW010000245.1, on the reverse strand, counting down.
TTGGTGCGCGATACTGGTGTATTTCTTGTGTTTTTAACCACCAATTATTTTAACGATATTACTTGGTAACAACCACGCCAGATTATTTTTAAACAACTTATATTTGTCATTTTCTTCATCCAATCGCTTTCCAGGTTATGGGGCCCACACATGGTCATTTAACGCCGTCGTCGATACGAATATTCCCACAATGATTCTGAATATTCTCGAACAACAATGAATATTTTATAACCACTTGTGTGGCGCCCCCAAAATAGGTATACCTCACCTATTACGAGTTGTCGATACGTAGATGTAAAACAACTACACTTTATTATTACAACAAGAAAGCGTGAGTTTGAATACAAATATTATCTTACAGACAATATCTATACTCAAATAAATCCTCATCACATTTATTGATACATTATTTTACAAAAATGGTGAGGACTACTAAACAATCCTTTCTAAAACCTTCATTCCATACCCAGGCTAAATACTCGCTATATTCTCGCCTCTCCGAGAAAAATGGAACAAAAAGGAAAAGGGTGAGCTCAACTAGCTCGATAAAGAATATTATGACTAAGATAATATACAACAAATTATCGTTAGTCTTGACGAGGAAAAATATAATAGAATACTGATAGACAACAAATTTTAAATCAATATTCGCAATGAAATAATAATTCATTAGAAGAGTTAAGTAGAGAATGCAACTACTATCTTCATGTATGAATTTAAAAGTTCATCGTCATCTTTTATCCTCAGTAACATCAATCAATATACATCTGGAATCAAATATTCATCTTTGCACTTCTGAGCCAAAGATATTCATCGATTAGTCATGTATCATTTAAACACCTTGTTCATCTTTTACTACTGGGCCAAAGATATTCTTCTTGAAATCATTCATCTTTGCACTCTGGGCCAAAGATATTCTTAAGAAATCATTCATCTTTTGCACTTCTGAGCCAAAGATATTCCATAATATCATCATTTAAGGCCGAGGATGATGAAAATATTTTTTAAAAGCGAATCCGGTGAAACAAAATGACAAGGATTAAGGATTAAGGATTCGTACTTGGTTTTATCCACGTCCAAAAATACCTCAAAAATAATCATAGTGGTGTAAAATTCAAGAATGATCAAAACATGGATACAATCGAGTTAGTATCCGAATAGATGTTTTAGACGAAAAAGAAGAAATTTTATTTTTCTGGTGAATAATCAGAAGTATCGTGAATAGTCTTGAGATATCGTGAATAGTCTTAGATATCGTGAATAGTAACTCAGACACCAAAAGATAGAAATTCCACAAAACATCTTCACACTTCATGAATAGTACTAGTGAATAGTAACTTCGTGAATAGTAACTTCATGAATAAGAACTCGTGAATAAGAACTTCATGAATAGTAACCCGTGAATAGTAACCAGACGTGAAAAAGTTCCAAATTTGATAAAAACTTGGATCAACATTTCAATTATAATGATATTGAAGAAATAATATCATTCTGAAAAATAATATCCTCACCTACCTCGAAGATCGATCTTACAAATTTAATATCTGGTATATAGTCTTTGAAGGAACTTGCCAGATATAGCAATACTCAAAGTATACTCAAAATACTCACAAGAATACATTTCGATAATATAGAGAAAAAACTTGAGTTTACGGTGTGATTTTCAATTCTAACCTAAGCACCTATTTATGGAAAATACTTGAAACACCAAAGCGAGAAAATTTAATAAATTAATATATATATATATATATATATATATATATCAAATTCATCGCCAAACCTTAGAATTCAGATCCTAGCATTTCCCACATGCCACCTTCTAGAAAAGTAAGAAAAAAAACGTTTTCATAAAATAAATAATTAAAACTTTCAAAAATTAATTATTTGAACTCCAGAACTTCAAAAATTCATAATTAATAGCCCTTTCATCAGAAAATTCAAATCTCGCGAGTTTTATAGGAAATTCAATTCTTTACAACTTTGCAGAAGAAAGTTTTTCCAAATTCCAAATGCAAATCGTAGAAATCCACAAGCAGGCGATTTTACAATTATAATCAAATTTCATTCGATAAATGGGGTCCAATGAGCATGTTTAACATGTTTTAAACATTTATTGCAACAAAATACTCTTCCTCCTCGATATCTTTCATATATCCCACATTAGTTGTAAAAAATATCACCGTTAATATATTATTAAAATAATATATTTAAATGAATTATTTTATCGAGAAAAGATAAAATTTCAATTTTCAACAATTGTCACTATAAAAATTTTCTCCATCTATATCCACATAAAATCAATATTTTTCTCATCATATGAATCAATAATTAATTATTCATAAATAATATTACGAAATCACAATATTGACAACCGAGCGGCTTCCTGGAAAGAGGGGCTTTCCAATAAGAATTTCTTCTTCTTGGCGCCGCAATTAGGTGACCAAACCTCTCCTTGATGCGAGAACTTTCTAGACATTGCCAATAATGTTATCTAATAATATTATTCAGATAATATGAATTATTGCTTCGATAAAGAAAAATCGTGTAATGACAATTATTGAAGCAACAACAATAATATAAAATATCAATGCAGCAATTATTAACTCGATAAAATCTTTGAGCGATTAATTCATCATAACCATTATTGAGTAGTGCTTTTACGTAAGAATCGATAATTAGTGCAATCACAGTAAGAACTGTTTGCTTTCGCCAGCGTATTAGTGTGTTTTAACCAATTTGGGTATTCCAACAATGATAATCAGATATAACTACGCCAGTTATTTTTAAACAACTTATATTTGTCGTTTTCTTCATCCAATCGCTTTCCGTTATGGGGCCCACACATACATGCATTTGGCAAATCGTGCGAATATTCCCTCGATCTGAATATTCCACGACCAAACGAATATTCCCCATGATAATGAATATTTTATAACCACTTGCTTATTTTGAAATATTTGCAGATTTAACCCTTAACTATCCACATTAATCAAATCAACCCTTACTATTTCAAAATAATAAATAAAGAAAATTCCTTTTTATTTAAAATTTGGGTCTTACAACTTGCTTATTTTGAAATATTTGCGTATTTTACCTGCTAACTATCCACATTAATCAAATCAACCCTTACTATTTCAAAATAATAAATAGAAAATTAAATTTCATTAATAATAAGTTGGGGTCTTACATCTCACGTGAAGCATCAATAATCAATACCGCAGGTGTCTACTACTTGTCGTAGACATCTTTTTTTACTTTATCGAGTAGTTCAACGGTTTTAGCAGTAACACTTAGTCGTTATTTTTATAAAAGATAATTACATCATTTTCTAACTACGACAATACTTCCGTTGTGGGGTCCACCAATGATTGTCTTGGTTATCTGCGAATATTTCCCCACAAAAAAGAATATTCCCTAACCAATCAATATTATATAACAACTTATGTACTTTTGCAAAATTTATAAATATAACCCACAACTATAACATTATATCAAATCCATACCATAATATTTAAAAAATTATTTCGAGAAAATTATATCTTTATTCATAAAATCTGGGGTCTCATTACCAAATTCAATTTTTAATTTTTTTAATACTTTATATTTTATAGTATATATATATATATATATATATATATATATATATATATATTACTATATATATTAATATATTATATTATACTTTTTTAATCACATTTGTTCATAATCACAAGTAAGTAATTCATTATTTATTTTAAAAATAATATAAATTAGATTATTATTTAGTTTAAAATATTATAGAGGATACATATATTAAGAGTATATGAGTCGTATGATATTAAAATTTAATTGACAAAGTTATAAATTTTCAATTTGACCTTGTATAATAGAAAATTTATAAAATTTTAATGAAATTAATTTATATATAATACTTAAAAATTTTAAAATTTACCTTACATTATAAAACAAATTTTTTTTTTTTTTTGAGGCGATTGACCCGTACATTCACTCCAATGTGGCTTCGTCATTAACGATCATCCTCACAAGTATGATCATTAATTTAATAAGTATGATATTTGCATCCAAAAGCAAGTATGATATAAACATCAATAAAATGTAATAATTTTAATATAATTAAATTTATGTTCACAGAATAAAAAACACTCTTTAAATTAATAAATTATTAATTTATCGATTAAATAATAACTCTATAAATTAATAAAAAATTCAATCTCAACAATATTAACGTATAGATGTTCTACTGTATATGTGTCAAAATCAGGGAGTATATTCGGCCTAATTAAGTAAAACCACATATGCGGGGTTATTGGAAAACATAATATCCATTGTCAAAAATTAAGATTTGTTTGGATTTGAGTTTATATAAGATTAGAAATTAATTCACCTACAAGAATAATCTAATTTAGGGAAAAAGGCGTTTATGCTAAGTACTTGTGACCTTAACTGCTTTGTCGGCACCTGTTGAAAGCTTAACCAGATGCACTTTTATATCTCTGAATCAGATTTATTGTTTTCAAACGTCGACGAATATACGTACATTCTTGCAAAGTAAGCCTGCCCAAGTTAGCTGGCTTAATTATGTCTCTCTCCCTCTTTTTCTTTTCTTTTGCCCCTTTTTCTTTTTCTCCCCCCAAGTTATTTTTTTAATAAGTTAGTCAATTGGTCAATAGAATACTGACACACATACAACCTCGCTTGCGTGTCAATATTCTATTGGTCAATTAACCAACTTACCCCAAAATAAACTTCATACTAACCATTTAATTTATAGCTTTTAAAAGGTTTTTGAGATCGCTTATATTTAATCAATTTATAATCAGTTTGAAAAGTAAAAATGAAAATAATCAGAAACTTCAAATTGGAGTTTCTAATTATTTGTCAAATCTAATTAATAATTAAGTTTAAACAAGTGCATTACTAATCTATCCATATTTATTTTAGTAATTCCATCAATTTTATATCTCCACTTATTCATACCTTCTTTTTAGTAACTTATGGTTGAAATAAGTGATAATCCATTTTTTTTATACTTTTTACTTTTTGTTAGTCCAAGTGCTTTTATATATCTACAAAATAAAAACTATTTTTAAAAAAAATTAATAAACAAAATTAAACAGTAATCATATTTTTAAAACAATTCCAGTCAAGTAGTGTAACATAAGTTGTATCCCACATATTAATTGGATAAGATTTATGAGGTATGACACGTGGTGCATGGATTATCGGTAAAATTTATCCGACTTTGTGTGAATATGTGATTATATTTTTTTTCAACTATTTATTTTACTACGTTAATTTTATTCTCTTAACAAAATGATGCTCTCTTTAATTCGACGTGTTGGCCAACATGCAGATCTAGTAGTAACTTGCAAGGATAAAAAGGGAGTTTTTTTTTTTGGAGGAGTACTTGTCAAGTGGCTTCAATCTTAAATATTGTACGTGATACCTTCACCAAGGTTGGATAAAAGGGGAAAGAATGAACATTTTCCTTTAGGAAAAAAAAAACTTATATCGCATTCACTTTTTCACCTGTCGAGCTGAAATAATGGGCCCTAGCTAGCTACCATACGCATTAAATATGTACTCCATATTTAATTTTAATTTCTTTTTCCCACTAATATGTTACTCCTAACTCATACTACTGGAGATCGATCAGATCATGGTTAAATGGGAATTAAGCAAGAAATGAAATGCAAAAGCAATAACCCTAGCTAGGTAGGGTAGGTAGCTTGGAAGGAAGCAAACATGTTAAGTAACAGGTAACCTAAAACCCCATGCTCATATAACAACTTATTAATCTAATAAATTAAGAATAATGTTACAGATATAAATTATTCTATAAATATTTTATAGGCGATTAATGTGACATATTCTACCTCAGCATATAATTGAAATAATTTGTTGATCAATATGTTGAGATAAGTATGTCATATTTTTATAAAATATTTATAAAATAATTTATATCTATAACATTACTCGTTACTTAAGCTGGTAAATTAATTAATTACTTAATTCTCACTCTGTTCTAGCTAGCTACTCGCTAGTCGTTACCACGTAATTTTTTCTTGGAGTAGATTTCAAGCGTAGCTCTTAATTAGAAGACTCCCAAATATTTCATTTGAGTTTGTTAATTAATTTACGAAATTTTAGAATTGAATGCGTAATTAATATAAAATTATTTTGATTTCTAAACTAAAAAGTTGTACTTAATACATATATAATATTTTAAAAATAATTATTGTACTAAAATAAAAAAATTGGGAAGATTGGTTCGATGCATGTCATTCCAATTGTAGGACATGCTAAATTTGGAGTGTTTGTTAAGAAGAGTTGTAAAGAGGCGTGGTCCATATGAGAAAGAGGACCCGCATTTTGTTGGGACGTTTGGAGACAGGTAGGCTGTTCCCTCTTTAGTGATGCACGTCTCTTTTCTGGGAGAGACACGTGGAAGTCTTTGGTGCTTTGTCAGCATTGTTTAAGATGTGGCATCTGCATGCGGGTGCCACGTGAGACAAATTAATTAAGAGAGCTTCATGTTGCGTAAGGTGACATAATTAATACTTATATGGTAGTAGTAGGAGTACTAGTCGTTCAAGAGATCAAGTCAACAAATGTGCCGGCAGGATGAGTTCAAAGCTAACGGAACTCAAGTATTTGTTGGCTTCTGCTATATTCTATGGCCTAGCCAGGGACAAAAATTATGTATAAAAAAGAGAAAAAATAAAATAAGAATTGAATATTTTATATACTTTTTACTAATAAGTAATGTACGGCATAATTTTTTTTATGTATAGTTTGCGCATACAACTATGTCTTAATCAAGTTTAGTTTAGATTACTTAATAAAATAATTTAATTTTATCCTTTTTATAACAAATTACTATAATTATAAATTTCGTACAAAATTATCTTGCTTTGTTAAATAATCTTAGCTAAATTTAATTAAGACATGTGTTAAGACACATTGCGGTGCGGCTGAGATTGTGGAGGGCCGGCCGCCAGGGAGTCCGAACCACCTTGGCTGCCGTGATGCATTCCCTGCCTCACTACTCTTGTCTCTATCTCATGCATGCGGTCTCTGGTCTTTTTTAGTTAAAAATAAAAAAAATTGTAGCTGATAATCCAAGTATTAATTTTTTGAGCTAGGAATCATAAAATATTATATAAATTACCAGCTCGATTCATTTTCTTGAATTGTATATAAAGATTCCGTAGGAAAATAGATACTAATTAACCAACAGAATATTTACAAAAGCTTTACTACACTAGCTTATAATAATCTTTTCTTGAAATCCCATTAATTAGGAAAATAAAATGATCCTTCTTCTTGATTACAACTCATTTAATCATATATGCTAGCTGCATTATAGAATAATAATAATAATAATAATAATAATAATAATAATAATAATAATAATAACACCAACATGTAAAAACGACATATTGGTTATAAATTTGCAAGTGCATGCATGCCTGGAGGTAAATTGGTGGAGTATAATTAAAATAAAGTAGGTAGGATGGACAAGATTTGAGTCAATCTGAAACGTGTCAAGAAAATTGGGTAACTAGGAATTAATTAATTATATAAATCATGAAGTGGAGTAAGTATTCTTATGTATCTCATTCCATATTCCTTCTCGAGCATGCAACTCACTGAAAGATGGAGTATAGCTAGCTAGCTGGGAGGAGTACTACATATTTTAATTAAATTAATTAAAATATGTGAAGTAGTACTATATACATGCATTAAATTAATTAATACTGACTCAAGAGAGGATGTTGCTTAACGCATATTCCATTTGTTAGGAAACCTCGTAACTCGAGTTAGATACGCTCACATGGCTGCGCACGTGACGGTGCAGCGATTATATTGATCGAGTAGTATTCTCCAAGCTGTATTAGGAGAATGTGGATTAATTATCAATCCCCATTAAATAAAGGATATATCAACTCATTTCATATTATAGTTTCAGTCTTGGTCAAACCCATAATGGTGGACGGATCGGTTCTCTTTTAGCCCGGACCAGCACGTACGTTCTATGATTTCTTAAGCAGCTGATCAATCGTACGTCAGATGCCATCATCCTCTCTCTATATATGGTGTTTTCCTGGTCAAGTAAGTACAGTATATATATATATATATATATATATATATATATATATATATATATATATATATATATATTGGAGCTAGCTAGCCGTCCGATTGAAAGGCGTTGAGTCTGACTAATGGTTGGGTTGACTGTGTCTTGACAACATATATGTGATCCTGCACGCACGTTGCCTTTTTGCAGTCTCAAGTTTAACACGCCAACGCATGCAGGCACGCACGCCTGTTAATGTTAATTTAACGTGTATTGCCCTTTAATTGCCCCTACAGACCCTATCCTTCCTCCTTTTCACGTTTCATTAATTTTTATTTCCAACCAAAGCAAGTCCCTCCGTCTGCCTCTCTCTCTCTCTCAAAATATATATATATATATATATATATATATATATATATATATCATTATTAATTTCCTTCACCAAGATGAGAATGTTGAAATTACATTAACTAAACTAGGATCATTCATAGGGATACAGCTAGAGCTAGAGTGGTGCATGACATGATGATAGGGGCCGGGGTTTCTTGGAAATTTTTGTTCACACCACTTGGCCGTGCAAGCAAAAGTTAGATATATAGGTTGCTTTCTGCCTCCTGGTCCAGCGACAATGCTTGGTTGCCTAGCCTTTACGTGCATGGTAAGTGAGCTTCAAAATTGACCAGGCAAAGCTAGCTAGCTACAATATATGGAGTACATGCCATTTCTAATATTATTTGATTATAAATTATAATCTTAAATAAAAATACAGTCCGCACATTGAAATAAATAAGAATTAATTATGTGATAACATTATCTGTAAAATATTAAATTATATAGTACAAATAGTCTCATATATCTCATTCAATTATTTTGGCAAACAAACATATTAATAGCCTAAGTTATTATTTTAAGTTTGAAAAATTCAAAAGAACAGCAGAATTGAAAATTTGAAATTCACTTCTTAATTGAGCAGCTGTACGTAAATTGTATCTACTTCTGCTTTAGTAATATGATTATATCTCATTCAATATACCGATACAATCTTCTTTTAAACTACAAATTATACGATCAATAATACAAAATAAATTAAAGGAATTAAATTGTAGTCTATTTATAATTTAAATTAAACTGGTGATACATGTATAATTAGAGTCTCCTCTTAATTAATTATTTGACTAATTAGTCACGTTTAATTAATTTGTAGACATATATGGAATTCCTCTATATATCCAATGTGAGGATGGAATGACCTTTGTTAATTTGTGGAAAAGGGCGGGCAAACAATAAGAAAGAGATAAGGTTCGTAAATGTGAAGTGAGTTTAAATTAAAACAAATCTCTCGATCGGTTTATCACCTTAGGTTGGTATATATGGTATAGAATGCGTTGATTTTGTTTTGTGGGTACAGGGTAGCTAGTGGAGTCCGTACAATAATTAAATAGAAAGGATAGATTGATCAGGTCCGCATATATATATATATATATATATATATATACAAAACCGATGAGGTGAGCGCGGACCTTCTTTTTTTTTTTTAAAAAACAATTAAAAAATATTTAATATTTTATAAATCGATATTTTTTCTGATATAATATTTTAGGCGTGATTTGAATATCTATCTTAAAAAATGGTGATGCATCACTGCATCGCATGTCTGAGACTTATTTTGTTATAATGTATCCAAATCACATCCAAAACATTTGTATTATGAAAAAATTTGATTACATAAAATATTAAGCTTTTTTTTAGTTATTTAAAAAAAAAAAAAAAAAAAAAAAAAGTCCGCGTTTTAATAAAGTAAGGAAGTTCTTTACATCGATCCTATATATATATATATATATATATATATATATATATATATATTCCTGCATTAATTTAAAGTTTGCAGGCTCCTGTGAATCAAATTTGTGGTTGTAAGGTTTTCATGGGTTAATTATATTGGAGTGGGACTATTGAGCAAAAGTAAAAGCACACATTAACAAACGAAAAAGAAAAAGAAACATGAAATTTTCAGAACAGAGACTATATACATATATATATATATATATATATATATATATATTTTGCTTTCAAATCTTTGATATTGAATTAACTTACTGGGAAAATGTATATAGTCTCTGTTCTGAAAATTTCATGTTTCTTTTTCTTTTTCGTTTGTTAATGTGTGCTTTTACTTTTGATCAATAGTCCCACTCCAATATAATTAAGGGTCTTTTATATAAGTATACAACAAATAGAAAGTAATTACAAGAAAAGTGCATCAACCAAATAATTACAAAAAAGATTGTATATATTACAAAAATAGTATAATTCACATTAATAAGGAAACCTAAAATCAATGACTAATAACTCCCATAATTAATAATTCAAATTCAAATATTTGAATCTAACAACAAAAAACAAATTCAAATTCAAAATAATAATTCAAATTTAAATATTCAAATTCAAATCTTCATCTCCTCACATACACTTTGAAATAATAATTACCGCCATTACTACCATGGCGAATAATCTCAGATTTCAAAAACGCTGAATGAGAATAAGAAGAAGATTTGCTTTTCTACAAAAAGTTTAAAAATAAATAGATGTAACTTTTAATGTTACGAAATTTTTTATAACTATTTTGTTAATCATAAATAAAAAAAATGGTTACCTTTGTATAAATGGTTGGTTCTACCAATCGCATCACATTCAAACAAAATTGGTAACTTAATAAAATTGAATTAGTTACTGCTGAGTACGAAGGTTTGGCTACCAATTGCATGTATGAAAAAATTGCAGTGTAGATGTGAATTAGTTACTTTGGTATGAAGGTTTTGTTACCTTGATACAGATGTTTTACTTACCTTGATCTGAAGGTTTGGTAATCAATTTGTCTTAAGAAAAAATTTAAAGTGTGGAGGTTGATTAGTTCTTTGATATGACAGGTTTAGTTCTGTGGTATGAAGGTTTAGTTCTTATCATCCAAAGATTCATATCCACCGCCACCACCACCTTTGGATCTTCATACCCACCTCCATTTTGATCCTTCATTTTGAGAAGCTATATTGGAGATATCTGATTGGCATCATTTCCTTTTCACCCACCACCACACCTACACCTTCTCCCGCGATTACATGATGACAAGTCCAAAGACGATCGGTCGACAACTAGTTAAAGCATCCATAGATTTTTTTATGTGCACCATCACTCCAAGTCGAAATTCTGCATAAACCCATCTGATTGCAACAGAGAAACAACACCGCAAATCGATCACATATGGGACTCTTTGATTTCACATATGGGGTAAAATATCTTGTGAGATGACAACCATTAGGATTAACTCTGGTAGCCCAATTTCAAGGAATATAAGACTTGGGTGTGTTGAATTTATTAATTGAAAGATGAGAGATAGAATTCTAATTGAATACTAATACCCTAAATTAAGGAATCTTAATTGTACTAGTATTATAAATAAATATGAAAGTGTATTACTTGTGTAAAACTTTTATGAGGGCACTATTGTTGTAATTATTTTTAAAAATGTAATAGAATATGTAATTCTCCCCCTATAATTAACCCATGAAAACCTTACAACCACAAATTTGATTCACAGGAGCCTGCAAACTTTAAATTAATGCAGGAATATATATATATATATATATATATATATATATATATGGGAAAATGGGTATGCACAGTTGTACTTTTTTTTTTACACAGTATCCAAAACGACGTCGTTTTGGAGTTAAAAAACACTGACTTAAGGCTTCTCTCCCTTCTCCACGATCGTAAGGGCTTCTCCCAAATCGATTAGGCATGAGAGCTTCATCCTCCCTTTTCACTCTTTGTTTCAACCAAATCGATCGTGAAAAAAATTTCCTACTAAGCTTCTCTCTCTCCTGGTTCAGTAACCTTCTCTCCTTCTCTCTCCTCAATCGCAAGATACCTCCTCCAAATTCGCGATAAGGCTTCTCCCAAATCCTCTTCCGTATATAAAATCCCTACCCATTATCGTCACCACCATGCCACTGTAATTACCATCGCGACTTCGCACCAATGCCACTGCAATTATCTGCATGCCTCATCGATTCGATCTCAACTTCTATTTCGGACCTCGTTGATTCACACCTCGATTGATAAGGGTTTGAACGTATGATGATTTCTAGGGTTTATGTGACCCCTTTAAAGCGATTTGGTGAGTTTTTAATGGGTTTTTTTCACCACGATTGTTCCTCCGCTTCTCAAGCAACAATCGTGGGCTTCAGAGTATAATTTTTAAATCTTATAATGTAGTAGAAGTGTAGAAATCGTTTCAAGTTTACGAGATAGAGTCATTTATAATGAAATGTGGAATCTGCGAATGGAAAATAGAATTTTTTTTTATATTTTGCTGGTAATATATAATGTGGTTGCTTTAAGACTTCCTGGAAAATTAAGATAATTTGAATGTGGTTCTTAATGCATTGGTGTTGTTTTGCCTTTGCATAGGCACACACACACTTGAATAGAGACTTGGACTGGTTTTTAAAACAGTACGTTCGTGAATAATTTTTCTAGAGCTGATGTTATATGAAATTTGTCCTTTTAACATGTTTATGTTTCCTTTAAATTATTTGTGAATAATTTTAAGTAACTATGTCATTATAGTTCAAAAATCGCTATGTCATGGGTAAATATGTTATGTCATTTAATTTTGTTTGTAAATTCTCTGAAAAATCATGTCTCTTCAACAGTCATCTCCTATTGCTTCTTCTCAAGCGGATAATGCTATGTCACGACAATCTGAGACGACCTTACCATTACAACACTCAGAGTCGGCGTTAAACCTTCATGACACAGAGTAAAAAATTTGCCCAACATTTTGAATTTTGGATTATATTATCAATTAAATTATATGTTCTTTTTTTCGTTCCAGTGTTAATGTAGAGGGCGATTTATCAAAAACTTCGATAGAAGTTCCATATATTGATTATCGTTTCCTAGTCGGAGACGATTTGCATCACGCTTGATGTATAATGCATATGCAAGGTATAAAGGATTCGGACTCAGTTTTTTCGAATCTTGACAAATCTAAAACTTGGGGATCTGATAGGTCGATTAATTATTTGTAGTAAAAGGTGGAATTGCAAAAGATAAAGATCAAACACTTGAAGAAAACCAAGAAACGCAGCGAAGACAAGTAAGATCTCGACGCGAATGCGAGGATGTGGATCCATTTAAACCAAAAACGAAGGCATGACGTGTTACTAGTTTTTGTGATGAGCATAATCACGAGTTTACTAGCCCTTCATCGGTATGGAAACATCGCTCATCATAAGACATATCATCGTAGTCAAACAATCAAAAATTTGATGGAGAAGATGCATGAAATCGGATTAAGCCCATCAACAATTGCAAAAAAGTGGTTAATGCTCATGTGAATGGTGAGGATGAGATGATAACAACACAACAATGTGTAGATCATTTAAGCATCTGAGAAAGAATATGGTTGGTCGCGAATGAATTTACAGAGTTCGTCGTTTTCTAGCAAAAGAGTTAGTGACCCGTCATTTTTTTTGCCATAGATTTGAAGAAAGATCACAGTCTTAAAAGTGTTTTTTGGGTAGATGGGAGGTCGATATCGTCATATTTACAATTTAGTTATGTAGTTTCTTTTGATGTTACATATCGAACCAATAAATTTTCATTACCATTTGCTCCATTCACGGGGGGTTAATCACCACGACAATCTATTTTGTTTGGTTGTGCTTTACTTGCAAATGAGAAGAGAAATCTTTTATATGGTTGTTTCAAGAGTGGAAGAAATGCATGTGTGAAAAGATCACCAGGGGTAATTATAACGGATCAAGATCATACTATTTGCAATGCTATAAAGAAAGTCTTTCTTAATACTCGACATCGATTCGCTTCATGGCACATTGAGAAGCATATC
>JAINUW010000180.1:0-70673 GCA_020205615.1 Panax quinquefolius | reverse complement strand
ATCCATCCAATATGCATTGGACTATAAGAAGGAACAAACAGCTCATGATCATGCATCCTTGTTTAGTTATTTATATGCAAGTACTCAATGCATGACAACAGAAACCTGAAATTGAAGTTATTTCATGTTTATCCATCGCGCAAAAATGCATACTTTTTGGTTTGACCAGCTTCAGAAAGATCGAAAAATTCCATCGCTACTCGTCCTTCCACAGAACTAAGAGCATAACCTGCACACTAGTCATAATTAAAATTCAAAAATCAAAGAAAGAATTAACAAAATTAAAAATTAAAAAAAATAGATGTCTTAATACACGTCTTGTAATTGACCCAACTCCTCAGAATAGCAGCAGAAGTTAAAAGACTTCTTAATACACGTTTTCTTATTGACCCAACACTTCCAGATATTTCAGAAATACAAAATCCAGTTCTGTATCTGTCATGTTTCTCTTTGCATCAAGAGACTATCACCTTATTGAACTTCAACAAGGACCTTAAAGAGAGAACAATTATAAAGTCCAAGCACTACAAGAAATTTACTAGGATTATTAACTAAAAGCCTCAGAAAAAGTTACAGCTTTGGCAAACTACTGATTCCAATTTAGTGTCTTGACTGCTAACTTGACAATTGTTTTGATAGGGAGATGAAAAGTCTCCTGGCTGATGCCAAACAATGCTACATAATGGGGGGAAACCAAAGGAACTGAAAAGGCATAAAGAAGTTCCAGATGGAGACCTGTTCCATTAGGGTAACAGCTCACACATCTGGTTTGGTATTTCAATGAAGATTCCCTCCGTTGTTCAGGTTGAGACATATTCCGCAAATCATAAACATTTACATTCCTTCCAGCAGTCGCTACCACTAGACGATTGCCAAAAAGAGAGAGAGAATAGACACGCTCTGGTTGACTGTATGTCCCAACAAGAGAGCGTTCTTGCCCACTAGGTCCTCTAGGGTCCCAACACTTCATGGTTTTGTCCCAACTACCTGTGATCACTTGCCCTAAAATCATAAATGAGTTAAAAAAGATATAACAAAAACCGAACAAATTTAAGATTATATGTTGCATTATGGAATGATAAGATAGCACTATAAGAAATTATGAATAACTAAATATAAAGCAATGAGTATAATGATCACTCATTACTGAGTTGCTAATTGTCATAATTCAATGAGAACATAAACATGAATTGGTTAAAAGTTTAGCAAGTTGAACAAATAATCCTTAGTCTTAAGCTAGACATAATATGAACACTCTTAACACCTTAGACTACAGAGTATTATATGCTGGATACGACAGTCTACAGTTTGATTTGCCTTTTCTTCTCAAAACAATAATGCTGCCTGAAATGACCTTTGGTAACCAACCTGTTGCATACGAGTATTCAATACAGCGTACAGGTGCATCATGCCTTCCCAATATATCCTCCCTCCCATTTTCAAAAACAAGCCTGAATTATTAAGTAGCATTGTTACTAAGCTTAGTTATCATACCTCAAAGAAAATCACAACATAGAACTATGAAACAGATAGAAGTAATCGTCATTTTTTATGCAAATAAAATCAATTTATATACAAAGTAACACAGTTAGACGTTTAACAAGACGTCAAGACCCCGAAGCTGCTAGAGTCTTTCTAAGCTATTTAACATCCAGCATCCACAATAAAATGGATCTAGGAAGGGTACTTACAATTTACAAACATACACAGCTCCTGCAGAACAATAAAAGCCACTAAATGATCAGACAAAATCAAATTAGGAACATTTGCTAATTATAATACCTCCTCACAGTATTATCAGCACTAGCACTAAACCCCGAGGAATCATCATGAAAGCAGCAATCCAATACAGCACCACCGAGCATGAACTCTCCTCTCAACACATTGGCGCTCGCATCGTACAAACGAACACTCTGCAAAATCAGAGTTCAGATTCAAACTAAGAAATAAAAGGTGCGAATCATTCACTTAATAATAAAGCAACAAAATGAGGCTATAGTGAAATTGAAGAGCAAGTAGTACTTTGTCCCAAGAGGAAACAAGTAGGTGATCACTGTGATTAGAGAATCGAAGGTTGGAGATTCCATCGGTCGGCGGATTCGACAGCCCCGTCCGGTCAGTTGTGGCACCGCCGTCATGATCTAATCCGGTATTAAGCGACTAAGCTTTATAGAGAGAGAAAATGCCAGAGTATTTATAGAATTTTGTTTAGAGAGAGGGAATGGTTTTTGAAATCGGGAAGAAGGTAGAGGCTTGATTTCAGATTTCAGATTTCAGAAGTTAAATTTAAACGAGGGGTATTTTTATTTAAAAAGTGATATTTTTATATTATTTTTTATATTTTTATATAAAAATGTCATCGTTCTATATCGACATTTTTTACGTTCACTTTTTTATGCAAAAATATTAAAAAAAATAATATCAGTTTTATTTTATTTATTGTTAATTTTCGAGTACTAGTAGTAGTAATAAAATTATTATGAGGATGCCAAAAATTTAATAAAATTAATTTTAATGTATTTAAATTTCACTTATTTATATTTTGATCTCCAATAATAAATAAAATTATAAATTGATGAAATTCAAATACACTCGTACTCAATTTTCATGTCCGATCAAAATAGCTTTTGTAAAAAAATATGGCAAAAGGATGTTCAACGACCTGATTTTGTATATATCAATACAATCCCTCTTATATTATATACAAAAGCGTATAATATTATTATTATAAAGGGATATCTCATGCAAGAGCATGAGTTAACACTAGCTTCTCCGCCTTTTCGTGTCTTATAAAATATTATAATTATTATATAAATTTTTTATTAATTATAAAATTTATTATTTCATAATTGTTAATAAATTATATTAATTTTAACTTTTAAAATATATTAAATTAACTTTTAAAAGTTAATAATAATCTTATAATTAAAAATTAATGAAGTAATACATTAACAAATGAGTAGCAGCAATTACCTGTTATTCATAAATCACAATAAATCATAAAAATTGCAATAAATAATGAATTATTATAAAAAATAAATAATCAAAATAAAAGTGAGACTGTAACTCATAAATAAAAAATGATATTATGTTAACAAATAAATTTTATAACGAAGTAAAATTACGATTAACATAAAATTTTAAATAATAAAAATAAATTAATAATATATAAATTTATTTTTAATTATTTATTACTTGCATAAAGCAATTAGATATTTAATCTCAATAAAAATTTGTTACCAGCGGGACTCTTGGGACTAATAAATACTTGGAAAAAAAAGAGAGAGGAGAAGGTTGTGAACTTGTGATTCTTGTTCACCTCTTACATTACCGAGCTCAATAAGGATTACTGCATGATTTGAAGATTTCTCTCTTCAATTGTTAAGCTAAACAAAACATTCTATATCTTCAATTTCTTATTGCCCTGAAACCCTTACCAAATTTCCTATTTATTTATTTATTATCTAGACTATTTTTATCACTTGCGATTCTCTTGTTTTATCTGGAATTCATCAATTCTGATTCCACTTCTGTCGATGCAATGGTTGTCTGCAAATGCCGCAAGGTAATCTCTCTCTCTCCCTATATATATATATATATATATATATCTCATTTTATATATAGATCAGTCGATCATTTTTATCCAGTTTAATTTATGTTAATGAGAGAGATTTTGGATCAGATCGAGATATCTGAATCCATATAATGCCCCCAATTTGGTTATTTTCCTCCAATCTACATTCGCATAACTTGGGTGAATTTGTTTTTGGTGGATAATTGAAAACAGGAAAAAGAGAGGTTCTTTTAATGTTTAAATTAAAGTTCATCTGTTACCTTAAATCATATCTCTTGATTCAGCTTTAAAATTAAATCTTTTGAATGATCTTATATATGTTGCTTCATTTTTCAACTAACCTATGTGACGTTGTATTTCAGGCGACTAAGTTGTACTGTTTTGTGCACAAGGTCCCAGTGTGTGGAGAATGCATATGTTTTCCGGAGCACCAAATATGCGTGGTATGGTTACACTGATGTTATTTTCATCTTATTGTTTTTTCTAAATGTCACTTAATCTATCTAACAAAATACAACAACTGATTTTGAATTTTCCGCTACACCCTAATAAATCATCTGGACCGTTCAAATTAAATCCCACCATCCATCCGGAAGCACGGGACACAACTAGTCTAAATACATGGAGGGAAGTTGTTGCTTCTGGTCATGTTCTAAGTTGTTATTAGATTATTTTCTTATTTCCATCACATTGTTATTCTTTTTGTCCGAACATGCTTTCATATCTGTAGAAAAGAAAAACCTGATTTTGGGTAATAATTTGTTAATACATTCATCTCAATTAAATTGATTTATATAATATCAATTCGTAATTTACAGTTATGGAAATCCCTAATTTACAGCAATATATACACACTAATTATGGGATAAGATTAACTATAATTATGGAAACCATATCTTCTAATACTCCCCCTCAAGTTGGTGTATAGATGTCTCGCATACCCAACTTGAAATATAATGGATGGAACTTTTTACTATTAAGACCCTTAGTCAAAATATCAACAAACTGATGTTATGTTTTGATGAAAGATAAGCAATCTGTTTTGACGAAAGATAAGCAAATAAGATCACTAGTTAACTTTTGTTTAATGAAGTGTCTGTCTCAATGTGTTTCGTTCTATTATGTTGTACTGGGTCGTTTGCAATACTAATAACTGTCTTATTATCACAAAATAACTACATAGGCTTTTGTTATAATACCCAAATCTTCTAGTAAAGTTCAAAACCACATTAGTTCACATATACCCAAGGCGATAACTTAATATTCGACCTCAGCATTAGATCTTGTTACTACGGATTGCTTCTTATTGCACCAAGTAACAAAATTGCCTCTAAAAATGAATGAACAAGATGTAGAACAACTATCCTCTATAGAGCTAGCCTAACTGAGTCGGAAAATGCTTCAACTCTCATATGACCATGTGGTGCAAACAATAAACTTTTCCCAGGAGCAGACTTGAGATACCTCCAAATTCTAGAGATAGTTTCCATGTGACATTGTCGAAGATCATGCATATACCGACTCACTACTCCCACAACATAAGATATATCAAGTCTAATATGAGACAAATATATTAATCGTCCCACCAAACGTTATATCTTTCTTTATTAGTAGGTCCTATGTCACCTACTAGATGATGATTAACTTCAATAGGAGAATCAACATGCTTATATAACAATTTCTGTTAGAAGATCAAGTACATATTTCCTTTGAGATTGAAAATTTTCACTAGAAGATCTCGCAACTTCAATATAAAAAAATATTTCAAAGGGTCAAGGTCTTTAATTTTAAACTCTTTGGCCAGTCTTGTTTTAAGATTAACTATCTCTTCTCTATTATTTCTTGTCACCACAATGTCATCAACATAAATAATAAGAATGGTAGTCTTGCTTTTATTTGTTTTACAAACAGAGTATGATCTGCTCGACTCTACTTGTACCTAAATCTTATCATTGCTTTGTAGAATATACCAAACCAGGCTATGGGAAATTGCTTCAAACCATACAAAGCCTTTCACAACTTACAAATCTTACCCTTGTGGTTGCCGATGAAGAAAAAGAAGGGGGTATTTCCATGTACCCTCCTCCGAGTCACCACAAAGGAACACATTTTTTACATCCAATTGCTAAAGATCCCAGCTAAAGTTTGATGCACATGAAATTATGCTACAAACAAAATTCATCTTCGCCACAAAAGCAAATGTCTCATGGTAATCAATTCCATGGGTTTGAGTTTACCTTTTTACAACTAGTCTGACTTTATGTCTCTCAACTTTCCCATCCGGCTTTTTTTTTGACTGTATATACCCATTTGCAACCAACTAGTTTTTTTCATAAGGAAGAGTAACTGGTTCCTATGTATCATTCTTCATCTCTTCTATCATCTGTGTTACTCAGACTCGCCTGCTTCTGATGGAGTACCCGTGTTGACACGATCCGACACAGGTGCGGGTGCGAGATTTGTGTCAGGTGTGGCACTTTCAATCCGGATACGTAATAACAATCAGCTAGCATGGCGATGATGGAGAAGAAGAAGAAGAATCAGAATCAACTGAAAGAGAAAGAAGAAGAAGAAGAAGAAGAATCGAAAAAGAAGAAGAATCGAAAAAGAAGAAGAATCGTCTGTCGCTTTTTTCTTTCTTCTTGACTGTCGCTTTTTTCTGTCTTCGAACGAGCTTCTGAGTATTTGAGATCAGATCTGAAAATAAATATCCCTATAAAATTACAGTTAGGTACCCCATAGTTTTTAATTTTTTAATTTAGTCCCCTAAGTTTTCTAAAAGTTTAAAATAGCCCCTAAAAAATTACTTATCAGTCCCTGTAGTTTTGTTTTCTTCCATTTTAGCCCCTGAAGTTTCAGTAGTTTCAGTTATGCCCCTGTTTCTTTATATTTTTGTACTTCAACCCTTAAAGGTTCATGATAAATGCATGCCTATATGAATTTGAACATCATAAAAAATCATAACAATACCATATCCCCGCACCCGTGTCTAAATTTGGATTCATATCCGCGTATCCTCTATTTCTTGATTTCACGTGTCCGACACTTAGATTCGTACCCGAATCCGACACTCGCACCCGAGTTCGAGTAACACTGTCTATCATAACCTGTTTTCAGTTCTCATCGCTAATTGCCTTTCTCCACTCCTGAGGAATAGATATCGAAGACAAGGAAGAAACAAAGGAATGGTAGGATGTAAATAATTTATTATAGGCTAAGAAATTAGAGATAGGATGTTGAGTACAAGATCTAACCTCTTTTCTAAGAGCAATAGGAAGTTCAGTATCATTAGAAGAACAAGTAGAATTAGAATTCTCACCATTAGCATTATTAGGATCGACTTTGAGTAGGTTTGGTGCAGTGGTGCAGAAATGGTTACCTTATTCTGTTTATCCATGTATTTTAAACTTTTTGATCTTATTTTTCTTTTGTAGGTCCGCACTTACTCAGAGTGGGTAATAGATGGAGAGTATGATTGGCCTCCTAAATGCTGCCAGTGCCATGTTGTGCTTGAAGAGGGGACTGA
Source organism: Panax quinquefolius (assembly GCA_020205615.1). NCBI lineage: Eukaryota > Viridiplantae > Streptophyta > Magnoliopsida > Apiales > Araliaceae > Panax > Panax quinquefolius. The sequence continues at coordinate 63,573 of JAINUW010000180.1, read as the reverse complement.
TTCTCAAACTACTCGACTTGGCTGCTTGCGTATGTGAGCCTGAAGACATACTTAACCTCCTCATGCATATTTTGTGAATAGAAAGTATGTTGAACTCTCACAGCATTACTAATAGTTCTTTTTGCTCGTTTTAGATGTAATACACACAAATTGCTTGGTTTCACATATTAAAGGGTTCCCCTGCACACTGCTCCAGCTGGATATGTATGTCCAGCCTGTTCAACCTCGGTGAGATCCTCTTCCAGGAGTTGTACAAAATCTATTAGTTATAGTTATATTACTTTCCAGTGATTATTTAGGAACTTGGGGGCAAATCCAAACCATTAAAAACGCAATTTGGTTTTCATAACTGCTAGCAAATGATATTTTCTGATTTTGATTGGTGGTATGTGGAAAATGAAGAATTATAATAAAATAAAATAAAATTGTTGTTTTAGAAACAGAACATGTTATATAGGTTAAGGGTACGACACTGAATTGCAACTCAAATTCTTTGGGAATTAAATTTTTTCTCTACCCAAGAAAAAACTAACCACTCACAAATCTTATAGGAGAGTTTTTTTTTAAAAAAAATTAAAATAAATTTATGTTACACAATACAAAAGTAGAACCAAGTCGTATAAATGTAAGAGGTGGAAGAGTGGAACTTTGTTTGGGTTGGCATTCTTGGCATCAGAACAAACTTACCGGTAAACTGTTTCATTTGTCCTAATAACTAAGTTGAGTCTACAGACTCTACACTTCAATTATCGAGTGGCTTCTGCTCGACCAATTATAACTTCAGCTTGGCCATTTTTCACATTTGGCTTGGCTTATTGGCAGTATGAATATGCTGTCCAAGTTAACAGGTGCTGGAAGCCCTAAATAGTTGGGCGATGCAGAGGATTCTAAATTCACTAATACATAGCGAAAAATTTTGAAATCTTTTTAACATCTTTTACTCAGCAAAGGGTGAAAAGGGGGGATATTCTCTTTTGATAATTGGGAATAGTGGAAAGTTTAATAACATTTATTAGGGAATTTGGAACTTGATCCGCAAATACATAAAGTACTTGTGCATTGTAATTCTGGATTGACTTATATTTTCTTCTGCCTCATGGGCATTGGTCTGTTCTATTGGTGCAGATATGGCCTCCTAAAATTGTCAAAGATTCAGGGTCCTGTCTTCATTCAAAGCTTGAAGGAAGCAATTTTGCAGGTAATGTCATGTTTGGCTGTAGAATTATTTTAGAAAGTTTTTACTTCATGGCACTCTGGTGATCATTATTTTATTTATTGAACTGTAGAACTTCCTCCAATAATCATGTTCAAGTGATTATTTATGCCTGCATTTCCTAGTAGTCTTACTTTTTGCAGTTGTATCTTGTATTGTGCTTTTTCATTTCAAGTTGATCAATTTTTAATACTGGATGGGTTGCATGAGTCTTGCGGTCATTCTTTTCCTGTTTTCTCTTTTTCCTTCTCTCTTTTGGTAAAGTTTCTGTCTACCTTTTACTTCAGATATTTGACAGTTCAATATATGAGGACTCGTAATTTTTTATACCTAAAGTTGATATGCTGGGTGGATATTAGGAGTAGCTAATTTGACAGGTTGGTGAGTAACGTTAGATCTGCTGATAGTACAATTTGGGTTAAAATCTTTGGATCCTAATGTGTGAATGTTATCGTTGCATTCATTGTATAATAATACGGTGTTTCTTTGTATGGTAGTAGTAAGTACAATAATCCTTTGCATTACCTAGAGGTCCTAGAGTTTCGGCGATCTCCTTGTGAAATTATAATATGCTAACTCAACTTTGTTTTGTCATGCAGACTGGCATGGAGAAGAACTTGTTCGGAAACCATCCAGTTTCATTGCCAGAAATACTCTCGAAGTCCACCGCCTGCTTTTGCCTCTGATCCATTGATGCCTGTATCAGGTAATGGAGGCAGAGAATATAGTGAAAGCATGGCTTCATCAGTTGCAAAAGATTCTGACGGATATCCAGTCACAACTGGAAGCACTAAACTTTCAAGTACAGATATTGAAAAGGTAGACAGTCTAGTGTAGCCAACACATTTAGCTAATAAGGAGTCCAATTTTATGAGCAGTGCAAGTTCTGCTGGTGTGAGTACATTTTTGCTGTTAAATATTACACTTGCATTGAAGTATGGTAGTTAATGTTTTTCATGGCCGCATTTTGCAATGATCCAGTTTGGATGTGTGAGCTACTGTGCTTGCCACTGCAAATCATGTATTTCTCATTTAGTTAGTCATCAATTTTTTATGCCTGCTTCATTCTCCGAGTCCCCTTCATATATTTCAACATGATGTAGTTCAGGCATTTAGTGCTTCACTTGGTAGGAAAGTGTGTATATATGTATCAATGTGTGTGTGTGTGTGCATATGTATGTATGCATGCATGTTTGTATACATATACAAACTTATCATAAAACTTAACAAAAACACTTGCAAGATTGCATATACTTTCCAAAGGAGAAATTAGAAACATCTGAATTGTCTATGAGGTTTGAGAGAATCAAAGTAGAAACACTTTTGAAAAGAAAGAGAGACGCTTCAGTTAGGATGGAGTTGGTATAGTTTTATTGATATACGCGGTGTATTTTATTGCATATTAGTTTTTCATCCTTATGTAATTATATGTATGATTGCAACAAAACACAGCCTGGTGCTACCACATGGAAGGGTGCATTACAAGTCGAACGACAGAACTCTGAAATTTCATACTATGCTGATGACAAAGTTGCAAATCGGAAAAAGTACACACGAAGGGGTGAGTAGAAAATTTTATTTCAGTTTTTAATTGCTAAATCTTGTTTGAACCCTTTTGTTAACAGATGCTGCTATCTTCTGTGCTTTAGTTTTTATGTCCTTCTAGTTGAATATTGCATGGATTGTGAATACAACCCCAAGGGGTAGAAGAAATAGCAACCTTGAGGATAATCTCAAAGGTTCTGGTTTCAATCCCAGCCTAAATTACCTATCAAAAAAAGAATTTTGCATGGATTGAATCCACTGCCAATCCTTTTTTTTTTTTTGTATTTTTTTTTATTATTTACATTTTTGTCAAAGGTGTTTCTTAATTTTTGTGAAGGGAAAACAAGGTTTTGACCGCTTGGTTGATTTCGCTATGTTTACCTTTGGTCCTTTTCCGTTCATATTTATTTATTTATTTATTGTTGCCATATCATGGGATATGGAAACGTATGATCTACAGTTTATATTCAAATTAACGAGGCTCTCAATTGAAGGTACATTACGTGACAAGTTTTTTAGATCGCTGCTACCCTTTTGGTCAAGTGCATTACCAACTCTACCAGTGACTGCGCCTCCACGAAAAGATGCATCACATACAGATGATACTCCCGAAGGTCGTACGCGGCATCATAGATCTTCAAGGATGGATCCAAGAAAGATACTTCTGGTCATCGCAATCATGTAATGCTTACTGATATACCTTTAGCTCTATTTGGCTGCATATATCTGTATTTATGGCGTTTAAATATTGATATCCTTAATCCACATAGAAAGTGCATATCGTGGAGTTCCATAGCCAACAAGCAAACAAATAAGAAAGAATAAATAATTATTGCAGCAGATTAAATTTGGCTGTGCGGTGGTATACTATCCCTGGCTAATGTTCTTTAAGGCTTATGCATCATGCAAGTTTGCTTATCTCATGTTTGAACCCTAGCCTAGCCATATAGTGAAGTGAATGAACAAGAAACAATGTGCTTTAGATTTACAATAAACCATAACCATCTTTTTATTTATCTTTATATGTAGACTAATGCAACTAATTTACAATTGTTTTCAGGGCCTGCATGGCAACAATGGGTATTCTGTATTACAGAATTGCTCAACGTGGTTTTGGTGAGGAGGTCCCTGAAGATGAGCAGCAGTGATTTATCCTGTACAATTTTGATGGTAACGCAGGTGATCTAGAATGGAGCATGCTTGCTGAAAGTTGCTGCACATCCTTTCTTGCCTGCCCCAACTAGCTCTGTGGAGCTGAAAGAAAAGTTTCAAATTTACATAAATTGGAATGTAATTATTGATTTCAGCTATGGGGTACATTTTGTTTTTGTTGACTTGATTCAGTTTGAGAATTTTGTTTAGTTTTCTTTTGGTAGATGGAATTATAATCCCTTGTTATTTGTTCGTTCTCTTGTTTAATGTTTAGGATAACAAGCAACATATATAAAAAAGTAACAAAAATCATTCAAATCAATGAAAAGAAAACATCAATTAACATGAACGTATATTATAGTCTATACTAATAAATCAACAATTCAAACGACCTCAAGTTCAAACCTAAATCACCAAACTTATCAATACATAGATATGGTTGGTAAAAATTATAGGAATGTCCTTACTTATTATAAATTTTTGCAAAAAAGATTACTAATAATACTTGTCCACATAACTGATAATTCAAATTCGTTTCACACGCACATATACTGTAGGTCTGTAGCCATACGTTGTTATACTTAACTTTTTTTCACATGAATAGTAAGTAGAGTCTACCCTCATGTCACGTGAGAAAGTATCTTATGAAATTAAAATTTTTACTTGTGAAAATATCAATTCACTACTTAAAAATCAGTTCATGTATAGTCTATACAATAGAGGTAATAGAATAAAAAAAATTTAAAATGATAAAAAAATATTAGAGGGGTTTATATATATTTAATATATATATAAATAGTAGTGTAGTTGGGGAAATAAAATAGTAAAATATTGCTTTATATCATCTTATTTGTATGATTGATTGGCGTAATTTATTGACACGCGAGGCAGCCTCTTTCTTTATTATTTGTAAAAGAATCGCATGCTGACTGGCTGGCTGGATGTATGTAATTTATTGTTATTTAATTGTTGGTAATTTTTTAATTTTTTGTCCAAAATAAAACTCAAAAGCCACACACAAGTTCTAAAATGGAAGAGTTTCTTTATAATTTTATCTACTAAAATAAGCATAATAGTAATATTTCTTTTAAAACTCAGAATTTACAAAAATGACCTCTACAAATACACTATGAAGTTTAATTAAATACAAAATTATATATGAGTACATTTCATCTTACAGGCCTAGGGGAGAACCAAAATAAAAGGTTAGGAGGGGGCCTAGGGGTACATTTCTCCATATATATAACGTCTTGGTTAATTCTGATTTTTTTTTTAAATATATTTTTGTTGGGATAGATTCGAATATGTGAGTTTATTACATTTGGTCTATAATATTAATATGTATGGTATGGGTTGTAACTTGTAAGATTTGTACTAATCACAAACAATTTTTAAAATTGCATTGCTTTAAAAGCTGCTTTGTTTATGCGTCTCAAGCTGAAATGGATTCATTAATTCACAATCAAACCAAAACTGTCTCATCTGCTGGCTCCTTTAAAAATGGAGAAGGTGCCAAGTTAGTGATCACTACTCCTGTGTTTATTTAATATCTCAACAAGGAAGAAGAATATCTTAATTAATTACCCTCCCCTCCCCTCCCCTCCTCTCCTCAAATAATTATCCTTAATAAACTCAATTACTATTTTCTATTTATAATTAAAAATCATAACACGATAATCAATAATTATTCTTATACATACTTATTTTATTAATAACTATAAGGATAAATACTATCCTTATAATTTTTTATTATTTTATTTTATTGATTAATAAGTAGTATGTATAAGGATAATCAGTAATTAAGTCAAATTCTTTTATGTTGGTTATGTTACTCTCTAATGGTCTACCATTCTACTATTGTTTTGATCTACCGTTAGAAAGTAGTAATTGTTTCTCATCTCATTTTCACTCTAATTTTGGACGGTTGGATAACAGTTAGTTGAAACAGTGCCCAGAACTAACGTTTTACATGGATCATTTCCCATAGTACCGAAGATATGGGAAGGCATCACCTATGCGTGGAAGGCTTCACAGTCCTCCCTTACTAGCAGCCCATATCTCTTTTGTGTTCGGCTTGATGCCATCTCAGATGTCCATTCAACAAGAGCTATTGGGGCAGCCCTACTAATTTGTATTCGTCTTTAAAGACAAGAGCCCCTAGGCAATATATAATATTTTTTTGTGCGTACATAATATTGTTACTTTCCTGTCAACACAGTTGTGGTATGAGTTTTTGGATGAAATTTTTTACATAAATATATACGTACTAGGGCACGAGAAGTAATGACCATCTTACGTTCTTGCATGAAATATTCTTTTATAATAATAATATTTTAAAAATTATAAAAATATTTTTTTTGTAATATGTGAGAGAGTAATACAAAACGACATTGTTTTGAGGGTTACTTTACACAAAACGCGCTTGAGATACACTTCTTTATTTATATATATATATATATATATATATATATATATATATATATATATGAGATGATCAGTCAAGATATCTTATCTTACTCACCAGATATTTCTACTTTAGGTGACGGTTTGATTAAATGTTTGCCTATACTTTTTAGCTAGATGGGATAACATATAAGCGTCAGCTAAAAGCATAGATTTACGTCAGTATTATAATCAAATCGTCATAAAAGCGATAATGAACACGCGAGAAGATAAGAGAAATCAAGACTGATCCGGATCGTATATATATATATATATATATATATATATATATATATATATATATATTATTTTATCTTTGTAAAATGCAAAAATAAGTGATTTTTTTATATTAATGAAGATAGTAAATGCAAAGATAAGGTGTTTTCTCTCATAATAATATACTAGCTCTGCGAGATAGATGAATATAGTTAATTTTTTTTAAAAAAAAAGAAGAAGAAAAAGTTTATTCCGTTCACTCCAAGAAAAGGGTATCATTTTGACAGGTGTGTAATCAAATTATGACATTTTTCAAATTTGATAATAAGAATCAGTTGATATTAGTTAATTCATTTTTATATATAAATATTATTTCGAGTTAAGAGTACCTGAGTGAAATAAATTAATGTAATGAAATTAAAAAAAAGAAGGAAAAATAGCTGCATCGCGCACCTTCCCATGCACGATTGTGGCGTGCATGCGCTTCTTGGTCCATATATATATATAATTTTTTTTTTTTTTTTTTATTGTTTAGTCTATTAAGATAAGTAAATTACCAAAAAATTACTAATAAGTAAATCAAAGAGAAAACACGAAAGAAAAATTTAATATTTTTCTGTAAAATGATTAATATTATTTAAATTTTAAAATAAAAACTACACATATCGACCTTAAATATTGCATAGTATTCAAAACTAAATATAATTAATCAAGAAGATCGAGGTGCCTACTTTGACTATTAATTAAGTGCAATCATTTTTATTTATTCTTTAAAATCTTATTATATATTAATTAAACTGAAGGTATATAATTATGCTAACAAATTAAATGGACACCAAATTAAGTATACTATTATTTCTAAATTTTGTCTATTAAAGTCGAGCATAGTATTTCTACATATCTTGATCTAGCATATACGTACATGCATTGTGCATATCATACATCTCCGTGTCATCGTGTGTACAAGGTTATGAGCATGTTGAAGTTAATCTATTTTTTCCCCGATTGATATTATTGTGATACTCCTCAAGATCTTATTCTTTGCTAAAAAAAACAACAAATTAAGATCAAATCACATTGACTTAACATTGTTTATATTTCTCAAGCTAATTATAAGAAACCATACTATTCAATGAATAGATCTAGATGCTCCTCCAAAAATGGAGAAGCTAGCTAGTTACCTAGATAGTGGCTCCTCTTTCATGGAGGAAGAAATTCTGAAAAGATAAGGGTGATAGAACAAAACCCCACCCCCAACCCCCCACGCCCCACGCCCCAACCCCAAAAATAAAATAAAATAAAATTCTAAGAGCATGATATTACAACCTCCTTCTCCTCCCTCTTCCCGTCTCCATACAAAGATTGATATAATATGTGCCAAATAATGGTATTAGACAAAGATGTTAAGTTTATATATATATATATATATATATATATATATATATATATAGGTAACATGTTAAATTAATGATTAGGATAATTAAGTCGCCCTAAGCTTAATTATATAGCTAGATAAAATAAGAATTTAGTTTAAACTACAAATTAAGTACTATATATGGTAATTTGTCTAAATACCCAATTTGATGACAAACATGTTTTATATCTATATAATAAAATAAAAATGATTTTGAATTTCCCATTATTTCTAATAAATCATGCAAGCCGCCTGCAAGTTTGGGATAAATCCCATCATTCCCATAGTCTTAGGAGGCACGAGACCTGCTACTAGTACTCTAATATTATAGTACTTAGTTCATTCCATGCCTCCCATTGTATGGGCTTATGAGATTTATCTCAAACTTGCAGACTACTTTAGATGATTTATCGAGTGAAGTTTTAATTTCAAAATCATTTGTATTTTATTAAATAGATATTTTTATGTACCTAAACACTAATTAAAATTAGTAAACAAATTTAGACAAAAGTAGGAATTTTGAGAACTCTCTCTTTATTTATTGTATGATCAAACGTTGGAATTTATCTGACAACAAACTAGCTAGCTAAGTTAATATGAAACTTCATAACATGAAAGTTTAAAGAAGAAAAAAGGTAATTAATTGGGAGAAAATTAATCAAGTGCAATCTCTTTTATTTATTCTTAAAATCTTATTTATTTATTAATTAATTAGGTATATAATTATGCTAACAAATTAAATCGACACAAAAAGCAGCATCAAAGACCCCAACTTATTATTAATGAAATTTAATTTTCTCTATTTATTATTTTGAAATAGTAAGGGTTGATGTGATTAATGTGGATAGTTAGGGTAAAATACGTAAATATTTCAAAATAAGTAAGTGGTTATAAAATATTCATTGTTGTTTGGGAATATTCGTTTGGTCGTGGAATATTCAGACTTTGTCGGGGAATATTCGTAATGACTGGCAAGACCATGTGTGGGCCCCATAACTGAAAGCGATTGGATGAAGAAAACGACAAATATAAGTTGGTTAAAAATAATCTACAGTAGTAGTTATTCAAGATTAATCTTGTTAAAATACTCTATGGTTAAAACACAAGAAGACGCCAGATTGCACCAATTATTGATTCTTACGTAAGAAGGCACTACTCAATAATGGTTACGAAGTAATTATCGCTCATTTTTTATTTTATCGATTCAATAATTCTTTGCGCGTTGATATTTTATATTCATTGTTGTTTCAATAATTGTCATTACACAATATTTTTCATTATCGAAGCAATAATTCATATTATCTCGAATAATATTATTAGATAACATTATTGGCAATGTCTAGAAAGTTCTGTCTAAGGAGAGGTTTGGTCACCTAATCATGCGGCCAAGAAGGAGAAATTCTTATTGGAAAGCCCTCTTTCCTTTAAACCTGCCTGGTTGTCAATATTGTGATTCGTAATATTATTTGTGAATAATTAATTATTGATTCATATGATGAGGAAAATATTGATTTTATGTGGATATAGATGGAAAAATTTTAATGTGATAATTATTGAAAATTGAAATTTTATCTTTTTACGATAAGATAATGTATTATTATATTTTAATAATATAATAATGGTGATATTTTTACAATGAATGTGGGATATATGAGTATACGAGGAGGAAGAGTATTTTTGTTGCAATAAATATTTAAAACATGTTAAACATGCTCGGTTGGACCCCATTTATCGACCGAAATTGATTATAAATGTAAAATCGCTTGGTTTGTATATTTCATTCAATTTCTGTTTGAATTTGGAAAACTTTCTTACGCAAAGTTGTAGAGAATTGAATTTCCTATAAAAACTCATGAGATTCAAATTTTCTGATAAAAGGCTATTTATTATGAATTATTGATGTTCAAATTCTAATAATTGATTTTTGGAAGTTTTAATTATTTTAAATAATAAAAACGTTTTTGATTTGTTTGGTAGACTTATTTGTTGTCAAGCATGGCTGAATTCAGATCATAGATTGTGTGCGTAGGAAATTTATATAATATATTAATATTATATTAAATTTTCTCGCTTTAATGTTCTAAAGAATTTCGTAAATAAGGTGCTTAGGTTAGAATTGAAAATCACACCGAAATCAAGTTTTCTCTCTATATTATCGAAAGTTTCTTCTTGTGAGTATTTTGAGTATAATTTGAGTATTGCTATTCGTACATGCAAGTTCAAGTCATAGCCTATATCCTGGTGTTTCAATTTAAGAAATCTTGATCTTTCGAGGTAAGGGATATAATTTTTTCAGTAATGATATTATTTCTTCAATATCATTATGTTGAAATATTGATCTGAAGTTTTTATCAAATTTGGAACTTTTGGTGTCTGAGTTACTTATTCACGATACTCTAAGACTATTCACGATATCGACCTTATTCACGAATCACGGCCTTTATTTATCGAAAAATGAAAATTTTTCTTTTCGTCCAAAATATCTATTCGGATACTAGCTTTGATTGTATCCATGTTTTGATCATTCTTGAATTTTACACCACTGCGATTAATTTTGAGGTATTTTTGGACGTGAATAAAACAAAGTACGAATCCTTAATCCTTAATCCTTGTCATTTTGTTTCACCGGATTCGCTTTCTTTAAAATATTTTTCATCATCTTCACCTTAAATGATGATATTATGGAATATCTTTGGCTGTAGTGCAAAGATGAATGATTTCTGAAGAATATCTTTGGCACAGAGTGCAAAGATGAACAGTGTTTAGATGAACATGACCAACCCATGATGAATATCTTTGGCTTGTAGTGCAAAGATGAATACGTGATTCCGTATATATATTGATTGATGTTACAGGATAAAAGATGAGCGATGAACTTTTAAATTCATACATGGAAGATAGTAGTTTGCATTCTCTACTTAACTCTTCTAATGAATTATTATTTCACATGAATATTGATTTAAAATTTGTTGTCTATTGTATTCTATTAGATTTTTCCCCGTTGAAGACTAACGGTATTTTGTTGTATATTATCTTAGTCATAATATTCTTTATCTGAGCTAGTTGAGCTCACCCTTTCCTTTTTGTTCCATTTTTATCGTGGAGGCGAGAATATAATGCGAGACGCAGCCTGGGGTATGGAATGAAGGTTCTAGAGAGAGTTGTTTAGTAGTCCTCACCATTTTGTAAAATAATGTATCAATAAATGTGATGAGGATTTATTTGAGTATAGATATTGTCTGAAGATAATATTTGTATTTAAACTCACAGCTTTTGTTGTAATAATAAAGTTGTAGTTGTTTACGTACCATGTATTGACAACTCGGAATGGGTGATGTATACCTATTTTGGGGCGTCGCAAATTGGTATCGAGCTTAGGGATATGATCTCCGGCGAGATCGGGAATAGAACTAGGAGGGAGAGACGAGTAAATCCTTCCGCTAGTGTGTCCTACCTAAGCTTATTTGTTAGTTGGTCAAGATATAGGGATATTATGTGATATATTGATTTCCTTAATTAACCCTTGTTTTATGACATGATTTGAGAATGTCGATCGAGAATATTAACAATGGAAATGAGACCGTGGAGACGCTTCACTCACCAACGGCGAAATAACGGCAACAGTCGGGCAATGTTCCTCCCCGTGAACAACACCACCGAGCGAGATGATGAACGATGGGATGTTTAGAAGCTTTTTGCGCTTCATGCAAAATCGACGAGGAAACTCGTGTTCAAAATACTGAGGAGAAATGATAGCAATTCACGGGTTGTCACACCCAAGCGCTTCAAAGAGTCAGGGACCACCGAAATTTAAGGAAAGCGGATCCGATCATGGCGGAAACACGGGTCAAGCAAATTACCAAGATATTCGATGTCTTGGGATGCGGAGGAGAATGAAGGTTCCATTCGCCACCTTTATGTTCCGTGGCGCGGCAGACCATCGGTGGAGTCGTGAAGCGTACCATCCAAATGACTCAAAGATGTCTTGGGAGACGTTTGAAGCTATTTAATGACAAATACTTTCACGAAAGTGTTCGCTATACGAAGGAAGTGGAGTTCATCGATTGAACAAAACAATACGACGGTGTCTCAATGACGAGGCAAAGTTTGCGAGTTTATCGTGTTTGCACCTCATTTGGTGGAGAATGAAGAACGATTTATGCGGATGTTTCGAGAGGTTTGAAACCCAGATACGACAATATCTCATTTCTCATAAATTTTCTCTCTATTCGATATGTTGTTAATGAGGATCAATTGTTAGAAGCGAGATAACGAGTATATTCAACCAAGGACCATAACCGAGGATCGTACTGTGGATAGCGAAGCAATGTAATAATGATAACCAAATGAGAAAGAAACAGATTTGGACAAAATGGTAACCACTCTGGTGGTAATCATGGCCATGAAAATAGAAAAGCGAGTCGAGGAGATTTTAAAAGAGGAGATTTAACAACCACCGTGTGAAGACGACAGGGCTTTAAGAAGAATCGGTTTTAAGGGAGAAGAACGACCACCGGTCATATGTTACAAATGCGGAAAAGAGGGACATATCACCAAACCGCCCACAACAGCATTCAAGGTATGCTATAATTATGGAAAAGAAGGACATATCGCTCGAGATTATACAATGGCGAAACCTAGTTCAATGAGGGACGGTGACTCAAAAAATCGTCCCGTAAAAGTCAAAGTCAACGATTCCGGAAGAAGCGTTTGTTGTGATCGGTCATAATGCGAGAAACCCAAACGAGGTGATCACGGGTAAACTATTTATAAATTCTTGCGAAGTTTATACCTTACTTGATCTGGGTGCTACCCATTCATTTATCTCTCCGATGTGCTCAACGTTTAAACTCGACTCGGGAGAAATTAGACTTTGACCTATCTGTGGAAACTCCGTTAGGAGAAACTTTCATCACATCCACCGCTTATAAATCTTGTTTGATTCAATTTGGCACCATCACCTTACACCGCCGACCTTATCTCTTTAAAGATACTTGCTTTTGATGTGATTTTAGGGATTGATTGGTTAACTACTCATCATACCAAAATTGATTGTTTTCGTAAGGTTGTTAGTTTTCATATTCCTAACCAACCCATCATGCGAATTCAAGCAACTAAACCATTAAAATCAATCACTATCATATCTAATCATAAAGCTATTCGTTTATTGAAAAGCGGATGTCAAGCTTTCTTAGCCCATGTTATGGATTTGAATAAAGACACGCCAAATTTGAATAATATTCCTGTTGTTATCGACTTTCCGACGTATTTCTGAAGAACTTCCTGGTCTACCCCCGTAACGTGAAGTTGAATTCTTTATTGATTTTGAACCCGATACAAAGCCCATTTCTAAAACCTCATATCGAATGGCTCCTATTGAACTTCAGAGTTAAAGGTCCAACTACGAGAATTGTTGGACATCGGTTTCATGGCCCCTAAGTACATCTCCTCGGGTGCTCTCTGCTTTATTCGTAAAAGAAGAAAGACGGGAGTATGCGACTTTAGTATTGACTATCTGGAATTGAACCATGTCACCATCAAGAATAGGTATCCTCTACCTCGTATTGATGACTTGTTTGACCAATTCAAGAGGGGACAATTCTTTTCAAAAATCGATCTTCGCTTCGGATATCATCAAATTGAAGATTAGAATCGAGGATATTCCAAAGACTACCTTCGAACTCCAGATGGGCATTATGAATTCTTAGTCATGTCTTTCTTGACTAACTAATGCTCCTGCAGCTTTCATGGATATGATGAACCTAGTATTCAAGGAATATTTGGATTAGTTAGTTGTTGTTTTTATTGATGACATCCTCATATATTCCAAAAGTCGTGAAGATCATGAGCACCATTTGAAGCTGGTACTCCAAAGGCTTCGTGAAAACAAACTATATGCCAAATTGAAGAAATGCGAGTTCTGGCTTGAAGAAGTAGCATTCCTTGGGCACGTGGTGTCGAAACATGGAGTATCCGTGGACCCGGCAAAGATTGAAGCAATACAAAGTTGGGAGCAACCGAAGTCGGTGGATCAAGTACGTAGTTTTTTGGGCTTAGTTGGTTATTATTAGAGATTCATGGAAGGGTTTTCTCGAATCGCTACTCCATTAACCCAGCTAACTCGAAAGGATACAAAATTCGTTTGGAGTGAAGAATGCGAGAAGAGTTTCCAAGAGCTTAAGAGGAGACTTATTTCTAAGACTGTTCTAACAATACCATCCGGTTCGGATGGATTTGTTATCTACGATGATGCTTGAATTAAAGGGTTAGGATGTGTTCTCATGCAACGTGGGAAAGTCATAGCCTATGCCTCGACAACTTAAAGAGTATGAGAGGAATTATCCTACTCATGATCTAGAGTTAAGGCCGATCGTTCTACTAAAAGATATGGAGGCACTATCTATATGGGGAGAAAGTGGAGATATATTCAGACCATAAAAGCCTTAAATATTTCTTCACTCAAAAAGAACTCAACATGCGGCAGTGACGTTGGCTCGAGCTATTGAAAGACTACGACCACACTATTCAATACCATCCTGGAAAAGCGAACGTGGTAGCTGACGCGTTGAGTAGAAGATCATATGTAGGAACGAGTGCGATGATGTCAAGTATACGCATAGAGCCAACTTTAATAGAAAAAGTTAAGGTTGCTCAAGCCACAGGCCGGAAATCCGATGCGTATGAAGAAGAAAGTACAAGAAGGAGCTATTCCGGAAGCGAGAATTGATGAAGAAGGAATACTTCGAGTCCACTCTAGACTTTGTGTTCCTAACGACTCTGATTTGAAGTACAAGATTATGATGGAGGCACACAATACACCATTTGCAATCCATCCTGGAAGTACTAAAATGTATCGATCTTCGACATACATTTTGGTGGAACAATATGAAGAGAGATTGCAAAGTTTGTCTCGATGTGTTTAACTTGCCAACGTGTAAAGGCGAGCATCTAGTACCTAAGGGTCCGTTGCAACCACTTGAGATTCCGAAATGGAAGTGGAACACATTACCATGGATTTCGATTTCACGGGTCTTCCTACGGTTTCTCAAGGCATCAATGCTATTTGGGTTATTGTTGATAGATTAACCAAGTCTCGCTTCATTTCTTGCCGATCACGGAGACTTATTCCCTTGAACGCCTTGCTAGTATATGTCGTGAATGAAATTGTGAGGTCAGATGGCATGCCTCAGATCCATAGTTTTGGATCGTGACCCCAAGATTCACTTCAAGATTTTGGGTTAGCTTGCAAAAAGCTATGGGCACGGATTTGCGATTTAGTTCTAAGATACCATCCCCAAACCAGACGGACAATCGTAGAGGACTATTCAAACTCTTGAAGATTTATTAAGACTCGTGGTCCTGTACTTCAAGGGCGCTTGGGATAAGTATTTACCATTGGTGGAATTCTCTACCACAACAACAAGCTTATCGAGCAAGTATAGGTGTGGCTCCATTCAAGCATTATATGGACGAAAATGTCGCTCTCCAATATATTGGGATGAGGTGGGTGAAGCAACATTTTTGGGACCCGAAAGTTAAGTACGTATGACTCACCTAAAAGATTCAAATGATTCGACAACGTATACAAAAGCCAAGACAAGATCGACAAAAGAGTTATGCGGATCTTCATCGAAAGGACGTGGAATTTAGTGTAGGGGATCATGTATTGTTGCGAGTTGCTCCATGGAAGGGAGTTACAAGATTTGGGAAGAGAGAAAGCTCAATCCACGATTTATTGGTCCATTTCAAATTCTCGACCGAAGTAGGAAATGTAGCCTATAGACTCATAGCACCTCCAAGTATGTCTCGTGTTCATAATGTGTTTTAATATCCGTATTTCGTAAATATGTGAAAGACCCAAACCACGTTATAGAATTAGAACCATGACGAAATAGCCGAAGACTTAACGTATGAGGAGGTACCTGTCAAGATCTTGGATAGGAAGGAGCATGTCCTACGCGCAAAGGTCATACCACAAGTTAAAGTTTTATGGAGAAGCTAGGTGCCAAGTTAGTGGCTTCTCTTTTAATCAATAGATTACCATGGTGGAAGAGGTTTCCGCTAATTAGATAAGGGTGATAGCATGGGCGAAGTTATGGTACAAATGGGGGGTCAATTGACCCTACTCAATTTTTAAAATTATTTACAATTTTTTTTATCCCACTCAATTTTTGATTTCACTCAATTTTTTTTTTAATTAGAGATATCCAAACGGCCAAGTCTCAGTCCTAAATCTCATACATCAATATTTGTTCAGCACTTCAGCCACAAAACAGAGAGAGATGGGACAAAGCCAAATCGCAAAAGACAAAAGCCAAACCGTGAACCATCAAAGCCTTTCGCGAGTGGTCGGAGTGGTGACTAGTGAGCTGCGAGTGTGGAGACTGAAGTGCGACTCTATTCTACTGTGACTCTCTTGCAGCCTTGTGCCCTTGCAGTAATGTAAATTACTCTCTTTGATTTCTCCAACTTCGCTTTGTTTTCGTAAATCAATTGTGATTTCCCCTTTTTTAGTATTATTAAATTGGATATTTAAATGCATTTGTCTAACCCGAAAAGTATAAAGTATTAAAAAAAATTAGCGTAAGGCCTTTCAACCTCGCAAAAATTTTTTATAACTTACTACTAAGTTTGATTCCAATCGTTTAACTTTCTAGCTTCGCCACTGGGTGATAGCAATTTAATTAGAAACTACTTAATTTTCTTATATTTTGGCCCTACGCCTATATATATATATAGATAAAATCAGAATTTATTTTAACTTCAAATTAACTACAAAGTATAACATGATAATTTATCTTAATACTCAATTTGATGACAAGGGAACTGATATTTTTATATGAATAGTGAGTGGGTTCCCACATCTATGTGAGAGAGATTTATGTAAAAATATTATTTTAACATGCGAAAATATTAATTTTTAAGAAATATTCTCTTACTTTATTATATAGTATATTTGTATGTCTAAATGCTTAAAATGAGTAGGTAGATTTAGGCAAAAGTAAGAGCTGGAAGCTCTCTCTTTATTGTATAGGATCATATGTTTGATTTTATGTGACAGCAAACTAGAAAAGTCAATAAGACACTTCACAACAAAGTTTAAATGGTAAAAAAAAAAAAAAAAAGGGCAGGACACTTTTAGAATGAGAAAAATTGTTTGTGTATGAAATTAAGTTACTAATAATAGTATATTTAGTGATGATATTGATATTGTTTGGAGGAATTTGATTCGATTTGAATCAAAATTTGTTACCGACTCCGACCTTGATGGTAACAAAGCCAACTCTCGAAAGTTCGGATATAATAATTAGTAGTGTCCAGCTGTCAAAAGCACTTAAGGACAGACATAAAATTTAATCTTATACTTGTTGGTGTATAATAATAATAATAATAATAATCTAATTGGGGATCCTACAAATTACAATTGAATTAATTTGATTGATTAGAAAATTAGTAGATAACTGCAAAAACATTAGGTGCACAATTTATATTTACAAATCTCATGTACTCGGTTACAGATCGTGCATTAGGCGGTGCGAATCGAAATTGGAGGAGAGAGAAACTTGGATTCGGCGCGATCTCGGAGGCCGATTTTCCCATGCCAAATCCTTTCTTCTTGCGTACTACTACTTGAGTTTTCCTACTCCCTAATTTCATTTTTTAATATTTATACTTGAATTTTCCTACCCTTAATTTAAAATATTTATTTGTGAGTTTATTTGGGTTATGTGGCACAATATAGAATATTGTTTTAGAGTATTTTTTCCCAAATCTATTTTCTGGGAATTAAATCTTTTGATAGGTGAATTCATATCAATTTTTAATTCGAAATGTCAAAATGAAGCACTTTTGGTCAAATACAAAATCATAGTCCACAATATAACTAACTTTCCACATGTCCCCCAGATTTCCCTCCGGTCACTACTTATATTGCTACAATATTAACTACAATTTACGACTATTATATTAGATTTTGAATAATACTATGTGTAAATGACCAAATAGTTCGGGAAATCGAGCTCGATTCGTACTCGTTCGACTAGAAATATAAGAAATATAAATGATTCAAATATGAACAAATTTTAAAGTTAAATAAATTACTCGAACCTTCTCAAATTATAATTTTCTATTAATACTTGGATCAGATTCGTTTAAAAAGTTCAAACTGCTATGGGCTCGATTCGAGATCGTGAGCAACTCAATATTCGGATCGACTCGGTTCATTTATATTCTTAACCATGTGCACTAACTGTACACAAAGAGTTGTGTACGAACGTATTGCTTATTAATGAAAATGTGTAAAATATTCAATTGTAGATTCCGCTCTCTATTTTTACTTTTTTTATATTGTGTGTGCACACATTTTGATATATAGTTGGCTGTCTCTAGCATTGATAGTAGATTTTATATCATTGATGGAAAAATTTTGAATCATGAAAGGGTTGTAGATAATTGTGGTGGTTAAGTCTTACTTGATTTTTCTATAAACATTTTAATTTTCGGCTAGATAAACAACAAATAGGACCAAAACTTATGCCAACTAACAGCTAAGATAAGTTAAATAATTATCCTGAAAGTTTTTATACAGTTCAGTTGTATCCTTAAATAAGATTCATGGATATAGAGAAACATTTTGTTACCGTGAGGATACTATGTGTTCGGACATGGGACTATGGGAGGGAACTATGGGAGGGAGCATCAAGACAAGGGGAGGGATATGTCATGCATGGTGGTTTGAATATTTTAGTCATCCTTAACTTTTCTAATATTTCCTTGTAAAAATACAGACAAGAAAGCATCCTTAATTCAATTATTATCCACTATCCCCACCCCACCCCACCCCACCCCAAATTAGACCTGACAATATAGTTGATTAATTGTCGAGTCAACCCATATATTGGGTTATAATCCTTTTCCTTATTGGTAGGGACTTTAATGGGCCTCCCTTGGATTATATTATTTCTTGTCTCCGATTAGTCCAGAATGATTTGGGCCCAATTACTTGATTATTTCGTTGGGTCCTTTCGGTTGGATCCGGTTGTTTGGGTCATTTCATTATTTGGGCTTAGTCATTGAATTGACCCCATTATACAAATTGCCACTTAACCCAACTTTGACTAAGAATCATTATGCCAAATAATAGTTGATTACTATGTCATCACACCTTTCTCGCATCAGCATTAATGAGGATGTGACTCGAGATGACCAAGTGGAAAAGAGGTAGAAGTAGAGGTGAGGAAGTAGGCTACATACTTTTCTACCGAAATGACCGGGAGTGGGGAAAAGGTGTCGAGGTGATGGGTGGCACACGAGAACCCGGATTAGAGTACGATGGGGGCTAGGATCACAAAAGAGGTAAGTAATAAAAGATTACATGTGACGCCTCAAAATTAGGTATACGCCACCCATCTTGGGTCGCCACTTACATGGTACATAAATTCAAATACAACTTACTAATATAATCGTCAGTATATAATACGACATAAATCGTGAGTTTGAATACAAATATTGTCTACTAGATATTATACAAACTCAAAAGGAGTCCTCATTACAACTATTATCACACTATTTCACGTAATAGTGAGGACTACTAATGCTATCCTCTCGACCATTACTCTGCTCCCCGACTCGTCCCAAATGGCGTTATCATTTCACAAGAGAAATGGTGAAAGAAAGGGTGAGCTCAACTAGCCCAAAGAAGAAATATTATGACTAAGATAATGCGAATAAATTATCATTAGCCTTCAACAAAGTGTTAAACCGATAAAATACAATAGACAACCAGCTTTAATCAGCAGCTGAATACGCAATCCATTAAAAGAGAGTCAAGTAGAGAATAAAATCTACTATCTTTTAGGTTTTAAAAGGTTTTCATCAATTTTTATCGCCGAGACTCAAATTTTAATAAATAAACCACCATTATCTAATCATCCTCGCACTACTGGCCAAGGATTTTCATCAAATTATCAATGGTCATGACTATACCGAATCACCCCGGTCATAATCATACCAAAACTATCCATCACCGCATTACATGTGCCACCGAGGACTTTTATCACATCATTTATAACAAGTCATGATTATACCGAATGATCCCTCGTCATAATCATACTAAGTTCATCTATGCACGTAAGCCAAAGATAACATAATATATCACGAGGATGATGACAATGACATAATAATTCAATAAAACAAGTTCAAGAATTATTTTATCCAGAATTAATAACGTCCAAATTGTCAACAAGATACTTGTTTTGTAGAGTAAAATTCAAGAATGATCGAAGAATATTTCCATGAAAAGATATCGATGAAACGCAAATATCAAGGATATTCTACTAATTTCATGGAGTAGTAAGTCAAAGTTTTAACCAACTGGGTATAATAAAGAATGGAATAACAAAAGAAATCACCACGCATGCGGTAGTATTCAATAGGCAAAGTTATTCCAACAAAATAATAATAATCTAACCGAAAGTCAAACACGTGAAATTCACAATCCGGACAAAGATGATCCAATGTAATAATAAATGTTTTCCATAATAAACAATGGAACCAGTCCTGTAAAACACATGCATGTGATATTCCAATGTAATAATAAAGAATGGAATAACGAATGTAAAAGATCACCAAGTATAGGGATTCCACAGATACAAAGTTATTCCAATGTAATAAATAAGAATGGAATAATATAAGGATTTCACCAAGTATAGGGTATGCCACGTATACAAAGTTATGTATAGGGTATGCCACTTTTTACAAAAGTTATTCCAATGTAATAATAATGAATGGAATAATGTAAGTTCTCTTCATGAATAAGAAAGAATAACACCCTTTACGTACAACAAATAATATCCCTTACCGTAAAAGACACCGGATATCAAAGTAGTGAAGTACTGTATCACTCTTCTTCTTTCTCTCTATAGATTTTCTCTCTCTATAGCTTTCTCTCTATAATTTCTCTCTAGAGTTTCAAAGAATTCGTAAGAAAATAATGAAGGAATGAGCTTCTATTTATAGGAAAATAGAATGCATAGTAATTAATCCATGAATCTGATTCAGATTGATTTACTTTTAATCTGACTATCCATATTTAAAGCAAAATCTTTTAAATAAAATATAATATATTCTATTTATATAAAACATTTTACTATGCAAACACTACGCAACACTATGCAAAACACTATGCAACACTAATAATAAAATATAATATATTCATTTATAGAATAACTTTAATAAAGTATTCATTTTTATAAAAAGATGTTTCGCTTTTTATTACGAATAACACAAAACGTCATTATCACTTTCTATTTTATATAAAAGATGTTCTGCTTTTATTACGTTAATAATACTGAATAAAACAAAACGTCATCATCGTTATAATAATTCATATTATTAATCGACAATAATGGAATCAAACCGAAATGACTTCTCACATAAATATCAATAATCAATACCGTAAGCTACTACGCAACCACACGTATTAATGTACTTTTACTACCGAAAGTAGTTCAACAACATCAACAATCAGAAACTTCCGTCGTTATTTTCATAAAATATTTTGTTCGGGTGAATAAGAACTCATGAATAGTAATTGTGAATAAGAACTCGTGAATAATATTCTACGACACAAAAGTGTCCCAAATACTTCGAGTGAACAATACTAGAGTGAATAGTAATTTCGGTGAATAAGAACCCGTGAATAAGAACTCATGAATAGTAACTCCGACACAAAAAGTGTCCCAAATACTAGAATGAACAATACTAGAGTGAATAGTAATTTTGGTGAATAGTAACCCGTGAATAAGAACTCATGAATAAGAACTCCGACACAAAAAGTGTCCAAATACTCGAAGTGAACAATACTAAAGTGAATAGTAATTTCTATGAATAAAGAAGTCGTGAATAAGAACTCGGTATTTTACGAATAACTTGTCTACTTTGAAAATTTTTCAAATATGACCTTTAACTTTAAACTTTTATCAATTTAACTATTCACCAAAATAGAAAAATTGAACACTTTATTTCATAAAATTCGGGGTCTCACAATCTCCCTCCTTATGGAATTTCGCCCTCCGAAATTAGTAGTACGTCTACCAGTATGATAAAGAGGTGAAGATACCTTGAATACCTTTATCATTGAAAACATTAAATTCATCTTTGCAATCCCCCCAAAATAGTATACATCACCTATTCTCGAAATTGTCAATACATGGTACGTAAACAACTACAACTTTATTATTACAACAAGAAACTGTGAGTTTGAATACAAATATTATCTTCTGTATAATATCTATACTCAAATAAATCCTCATCACATTTATCGATACATTATTTTACAAAATGGTGAGGACTACTAAACAATCCTTTCTAAAACCTTCATTCCATACCCCGACTGCATCTCGCTATATTCTCGCCTCCCGAGAAAAAATGGAACAAAAGGAAAAGGGTGAGCTCAACTAGCTCAAGAAGAATAATATTACGACTAAGATAATATACAACAAATTATCGTTAGTCTTCAACAGGAAAAATATAATAGAATACAATAGACAACAAATTTTAAATCAATATTCGCAATGAAATAATAATTCATTAGAAGAGTTAAGTAGAGAATGCAAACTACTATCTTCTATGTATGAATTTAAAAGTTCATCGCTCATCTTTTATCCCCGTAACATCAATCAATATACATCTGAATCAAATATTCATCTTTGCACTACAGCCAAAGATATTCATCACCGTCATGTTCATTTAAACACTGCTCATCTTTGCACTACGGCCAAAGATATTCTTCAGAAATCATTCATCATTCTGCACTACAAAAGCAAAGATATTCTTAAGAAATCATTCATCTTTGCACTACAAAGCCAAAGATATTCCATAATATCATCATTTAAGACCGAGGATGATGAAAATATTTTTTTTTTAAAGAAACGAATCCAAAGGAAACAAAATGACAAGGATTAAGGATTAAGGATTCGTATTTTGGTTTTATCCACGCCCAAAAATACCTCAAAAATAATCATAGTGGTGTAAAATTCAAGAATGATCAAAACACGGATACAATCAGAAGTTAGTATCCGTATTAGATGTTTTGACGAAAAGAAGAAATTTTATTTTTCTATGAATAAGACCGTCAGATACGTGAATAGTGTCAGATACGTGAATAAAGGCCGATACGTGAATAGTAATCTCGACACCAAAAGATAGAAATTCCACAAAAACATCTTCACGCTTTCATAATAATAAGACGT
This sequence comes from Panax quinquefolius, assembly GCA_020205615.1. Lineage (NCBI taxonomy): Eukaryota > Viridiplantae > Streptophyta > Magnoliopsida > Apiales > Araliaceae > Panax > Panax quinquefolius. Next base: position 40,340 of record JAINUW010000180.1, on the reverse strand, counting down.
GAATAAGAATCTCGTGAATAAGAATCTCATGAATAAGAACTCGTGAATAAGAACTCATGAATAAGAACTCATGAATAGTAACCCGACATGAAAAAGTTCCAAATTTGATAAAAACTTCAGATCAATATTTCAAAGATAATGATATCAAGAAATAATATCATTACGAAAAAAAAATAATATCCCTTACCTCGAAAGATCAAGATTTCTAATTAAATACCGACATAAAGTCAAGGAACTTGCACACCAGATATAGCAATACTCAAAGTATACTCAAAATACTCACAAGAATACGCCGATAATATAGAGAGAGAAAAACTTCAGCTTCGTGTGATTTTCAATTCTAACCCAAGACCCTATTTATAGAAAAATCGCTAGAACACCAAAGCGTAAAATTTAATAAAATATAATATAATTATATAAATTTTCCTAGCCCACCTTTTGAAATCAAAATCAACATTTCACATGCCAACCTTCTCCAAAAAAAATGAAAAAAACGTTTTTCTTAAAAAAATAATTAAAACTTCCAAAAATCAATTATTTTGAGCTTCGTAACTTCAATAATTCATAATAAATAGCCCTTTCATCAAAAAATTCGAATCTCAAGAGTTTTTATAGGAAATTCAATTTCTACAACTTTGCAGTAAGAAAGTTTTTCCAAATTCCAAATAGAAATCGAACCAAATCCACAAACCAAGCGATTTTACAGTGCTATAATCAAATTTCACCAATAAATGGGTCCACCGACATGTTTAACATGTTTTAAAACATTTATTGCAACAAAAATACTCTTCCTCCTCAGATACTCATATATCCCACATTCGTTGTAAAATATCACCATTATTATATTATTAAAATAAATAATATATTTAAACGAATTATTTTATCGTAAAAGATAAAATATTAATTTTCAACAATTGTCATTTTAAAAATTTTCTCCATCTATATCCACATAAAATCAATATTTTCCTCATCATATAAATCAATAATTAATTATTCACAAATAATATTACAGTAATCACAATATCGACAACCGTGCAGCTCCTCAGAAAGAGGGGCTTTCCAATAAGAATTTCTTCATCATGCGCGCAAATTAGGTGACCAAACCTCTCCTGTATGTAACTTTCTAGACATTGCCAATAATGTTATCTAATAATATTATTCAGATAATATGAATTATTGCTTCGATAATGAAAAATACCGTAATGACAATTATCAAACAACAAAGAATATAAAATATCAACGCAAAGAATTATTAACTCAATAAAATAAAATAATAAAGAATTATCAGAATCCATTATCGAGTAGTGCCTTTCACGTAAGAATCAATAATTGGTGCAATACCGCAAAGCAACCGTCAACAACGCCAGACATTAGTGTGTTTTAACCACCGGTATTCCAACAAGATTAATCTGAATAACTACGCCTGCTATTTAAAAACAACTTATATTTGTCGCTTTCTTCATCCAATCGCTCACATGGGGGCCCACACATGGTCGCTACCGTCGCATTTAATATTCCCCGACAAAGATTTAATATTCCACCACCAAACGAATATTCCCCGACAATAATGAATATTTTATAACCACTCATTATTTTGAAATATTTATGATTTAACCCTTAACTATCCACATTAATCAAATCAACCCTTACTATTTCAAAATAATAAATAAAGGAAATTCCTTTTATTTAAAAATTTTTGGGGTCTTACAACCTCCCTCCTTATGAAATTTCGCCCTCGAATCGACGACGCACTGGTGTGTTTCAAAAGTGAGGATACCTCGCTTTCATTTCCGCTTCCAATTCCCTGTGTCATTTCTCTATAAAGATGATTCCTCCACAAAACTTTAACTTGTGGTATGACCTTTTCATGCAGTAGGACATGCTCCTTCCTATCCAAGATCTTGACAGTACCTCCTCATACGCTAAGTCTTCTACTATCTCGTCCTGCTTCTAACTCAATAACGTGGTTCGGGTCTTTCACATATTTACGGCAGTACGATATGTGAAACACATTATGAACACGAGACATACTTTGAGGTAACGCAAGTCTATAGGCTACATTTCCTACTCCTACCAAGAATTTGAAATGGACCAATAAATCGTGGATCGAGCTTTCCTCTCTTCCCAAATCTTGAATCCCTTCCACGGAGCAACTCGCAACAATACACGATCCCCTACATTAAATTCCACGCCCTTTCGATGAAGATCCGCATAACTCTTTTGTCGATCTTGTGCCGCTTTATACGCTGTCAATCATTTGATCTTTTCTAGAGTCATACGCATTTCAACTCGGGTCCCAACAATGTTGCTTCACCCACCTCATCCCAACATATCGAGAACGACATTTTCGGCCCATATAATGCTTCAATGGAGCCACACCTATACTTGCTCGATAACTGCTGTCAGTAGAGAATTCCACCAATGGTAAATACTTATCCCAACTACCTCTTGAAGTCTAGGACACGTAGTCTTAATAAATCTTCAAGAGTTTGAATAGTCCTCTCGATCATCTCGTCTGCTTGGGGATGGTATGTCAACTAAATCGCAAACTGCGCTCCATAGCTTTTTGCAAGCTAACCCAAAATCTTGAAGTGAATCTTCGGGTCACGATCCAAACTATGGATACAGTGCATGCCATGCAACCTCACAATCTCATTCACGCATATACTAGCAAGACGCTCAAGGAATAAGTCTCCAGACGGCAAGAAATGAGCAGACTTGGTTAATCTATCAACAATAACCCAAATAGCATTGATGCCTTGAGAAACCGTAGGAAGACCCGTAACGAAATCCATAGTAATGTGTTCCCACTTCCATTCCTAAATCAAGTGGTTGCAACGAACCCTTAGGTACAAGATGCTCCGCCTTTACACGCTGGGTAAGTTAAACACATCGAGATAAACTTTGCAATCTCTCTCTTCATATTGTTCCACCAAAATGTATGTCAAGATCACGATATACATTTTAGTACTTCCAGATGGATTGCAAATGGCGTATTGTGTGCCTCCATCATAATCTTGTACTTCAAATCGTAGTCGTTAGAACACAAAGTCTAGAGTGGACTCAAGTATTCCTTCTTCATCAATTCTCGCCCCTAATAGCTCCTTCTTGATTTCTTCTTCATACGATCACCTGCCCTGCCTGGGCTCGAGCAACCTTAACTTTTTCTATTAAAGTCGGGCTCTACGCGATACTTGACATCATCGCACTCTGCTCCTCGTGATATGATCTTCTACTCAACGCGCCACCACCACGCTCGCTTTTACCAGATGGTATCAATAGTGGTGGTCGTAGTCTTCAATAGCTCGAGCCAACGTCACCGCCGCATGTCGAGTTCTTTTTTGAGTGAAGAAATATTTAAGGCTTTTATGGTCCTAATATATCTCCACTTTCTCCCCATATATATAGTGCTCCATATTTTTAATAAAAAAACGATCGGCCGCTAACTCTAGATCACGAGTAGGATAATTCCTCTCATACTCTTTAAGTTGTCATGAGGCATAGGCTATGACTTTCCCACGCTGCATGAGAACACATCCTAACCCTTTGCCTCAAGCATCATCAGAGATAACAAATCCATCCGAACCAGATGGTATTGTTAGAACAAAATAAATAAGTCTCCTCTAAGCTCTTGAAACTTTTCTCGCATTCTTCGCCTCCAAACGAATTTTGTATCCTTCCGAAGTTAGCCGAAGTTAATGGAGTAGCGATTCGAGAAAACCCTTCCACTAATCTCCGATAATAACCAAATAAGCCCAAAAGCTACGATTTCCACCGACTTTGCTGTTCTAACTTCAGATTGCTTCAATCTTCACGGATCAACAGATACTCCATGTTTCGACACCACGCGCTCAAGGAATGCTACTTCCTCAAGCCGTAACTCGATTTCTTCAATTTGGCATATAGTTGGTTTTCACGGCCTTCGAGTACCAAATTTCAAATGGTGCTCATGATCTTCACGATTTTGAATATATAAGGATGTCATCAATAAAGACAACAACGAATCGATCCAAATATTCCTCAATACTTGCTCATCATATCCATGAAAGTCAGCAGGAGCATTAGTTAGTCCGAAAGACACGACTAAGAATTCATAATGCCCATACCGAAGTTCTCAAGGCGCTTTTGAATATCCTCGCCTAATCTTCACCGATGATATCCGTAATCTAAGATCGATTTTTGAAAAGAATCAGCCCTCAGAATCGGGTCAAACAAGTCATCAATACGAGGTAGAGGGATACCTATTCTCGATGGTGACATGGTTCAATTCCCGATAGTCAATACAAAGTCGCATACTCCCGCCTTTTTTTCTTTACAAATAAAACAGAGCACCCCAAGGAGATGTACTAGATCGAATGAAACCGATGTCCAACAATTCCTCGTAGTTGACCTTTAACTCCTCAAGTTCAATAGAGCCATTCGATATGGGGTTTTAGAAATGGGCTTTGTACTGTGTTCAAGATCAATAAAGAATTCAACTTCACGCTCGGGGTAGACCGAAGTTCTTCGAAATACGCCAGAAAGTCAATAACAACAGAATATTATTCAAATTTGACGTGTCTTTATTCAAATCCATAACATGGGCTAAGAAAGCTTGACATCCGCTTTTTAATAAACGAATAGCTTTATGATTAGATATGACAAAGGATTGATTTTAATGGTTTAGTTGTTTGAATTGCATAAACAAAGTCAAGTTAGAATATGAAAACTAACAACCTTACGAAAACAATCAATTTTGGTATGATGAGTAGTTAACCAATCAATCCCTAAAATCACATCAAAAGCAAGTATCTTTAAAGAGATAAGGTCAATGTAAGGTAATGGTGCCAACTTGAATCAAACAAGATTTATAAACAAAGGATGTGATGAAAGTTTCTCCTAACTGAGTTTCCACAGATAGTCAAAGTCTAATTTCTCCTGAGTCAAGTTTAAACGCTGAGCACACGCAGAGAGATAAATGAATGGGTAGCACCCCAGATTGGTAAGGTATAAACTTCGCAAGAATTTATAAATAGCTTACCCGTGATCACCTCGCTTGGTTCTCGTCGATTATGACCAAATACAACAAACGCCTTCCCTAATCGCTGACTTTGACTTTTCTCGGGACATTTTTTCGAGTCACCGCCCCTCACTTAACTAGGTTTCGCCATCGCATAATCTCGAGCGATATGTCCTTCCTTTCCACAATTATAGCATACCTTGAACTGCTAGGGCGCTTGACCGATATGTCCTCTTCCGTGATTTGAAGATACGACCGGTGGGTCGCTTCTCCTCCTTGTAAACCCGGCTTGTCACGCAAGACCGCTGCCTTCACACGGTCGCTGTTAAATCTCCTCTTTTTAAATCTCCTCCCGACTCGCTTTTTCTATTTTCACGGCTATGATTACCACCAGAGTGGTTACCATTTTCATTCCGTCTGCTTTTCTCCCGCAGTTATCATTATTCTGCTGATCGCTATCTCCGACACGATCCTCGTCAGGGTCCTCAACGACCGTATTCAAGTATCTCGCCTAATAATTGAGCCCTGCTTATAACATCCTAATAAAGAGAAAATTTATGAGAAATGAGATACCGACGACGCCGGTTTTCAAACCTCTAAGAAACATCCGCTACCATACGCTCCTCATTCTCCACCAAATGAGGTGCAAACTCGATAACTCGCAAACTTTGCCTCGCATCGAGACACCGCCATGTTGTTTTGTTCCAATCTGATGAACTCCACTTCCTTCATACGACGTAACACTTTCGTGAAAGTATTTGTCATTAAATAGCTTCAAACGCTTCCCAAGACATGCCGAAAAGGGCCGATGGGTACGCTTCACGCATCTCACCAAGAGTCCGCCGCCGCCACTTTAACATAAGGTGGCGAATGGAACCTTCGTTCTTCCGCATCCCAAGACATCGAATATCTTGGTAATTTGTTTGACCCATGTTTCCGCCATGATCGGATCCGCTTTCCTTAAATTCGTGGTCCCAACTTCAACTGCTTTCATCGTGATAACCCGTGAATTGCTATCATTTCTCTCCTCAGATTTTGAACACGAAGTCTCCTCGTCTCGATTTTGCATGAATCGCAAAAAAACTTCTAAACATCCCCTCGCTCATCATCTCGCTTCAATGGTGTTGTTCACAGTGAGGAACATCACCACTGCTGCACGCTCTCCTCGCTGGTGAGTACAGCATCTCCACTGGCCTCATTTCCATTGTTAATATTCTCACGACATTCTCAAATCCGCCATAAAACAAGGGTTAATTAAGGAAATCAATATATCACATAATATCCCTATATACCGACTAACTAACAAATAAGCTTAGTAGACACACTAGCTAAAGGATTTACTCGCCTCCCTCCTAGTTCTATTCCCCGATCTCCGCCAGAGATCATATCCCTAAGCTCGATACTAACCGCGACGCCCCAAAATAGTATACATCACCTATTCCGAAGTTGTCAATATACATGGTACGTAAACAACTACAACTTTATTATTACAACAAGAAAACTGCGAGTTTGAATACAAATATTATCTTCTGCATAATATCTATACTCAAATAAATCCTCATCACATTTATCGATACATTATTTTACAAAAATGGTGAGGACTACTAAACAATCCTTTCTAAAACCTTCATTCCATACCCCGACTGCACTCGCTATATTCTCGCCTCCCGAGAAAAAAATGGAACAAAAGGAAAAGGGTGAGCTCAACTAGCTCAAGAAGAATAATATTACGACTAAGATAATATCACAACAAATTATCGTTAGTCTTCAACAGGAAAATATAATAATAATACAATAGACAACAAATTTAAATCAATATTCGCAATGAAATAATAATTCATTAGAAGAGTTAAGTAGAGAATGCAAACTACTATCTTCTATGTATGAATTTAAAAGTTCATCGCTCATCTTTTATCCCCGTAACATCAATCAATATACATCTCGAATCAAATATTCATCTTTGCACTACAGCCAAAGATATTCATCACCGGGTCATGTTCATTTAAACACTGCTCATCTTTGCACTACGGCCAAAGATATTCTTCAGAAATCATTCATCTTTGCACTACAAACTACGCCAAAGATATTCTTAAGAAATCATTCATCTTTGCACTACACAGCCAAAGATATTCCATAATATCATCATTTAAGACCGAGGATGATGAAAATATTTTTTTTTTTAAGAAACGAATCCAAAGGAAACAAAATGACAAGGATTAAGGATTAAGGATTCGATTTTTTTTATCCACGCCCAAAAATACCTCAAAAATAATCATAGTGGTGTAAAATTCAAGAATGATCAAAACATGGATACAATCAGAAGTTAGTATCCGTATTAGATGTTGACTAAAAAGAAGAAATTTTATTTTTCTATGAATAAGACCAGATACGTGAATAAAGTGTCAGATACGTGAATAAAGGCCGATACGTGAATAAGAATCTCCACACCAAAAGATAGAAATTCCACAAAAACATCTTCACGCTTCATTAATAAGTACTCGTGAATAAGAATCTCGTGAATAAGAATCTCGCTAATAAGAATCGTGAATAAGAACTCATGAATAAGAACTCCATGAATAGTAACCCCATATGAAAAAGTTCCAAATTTGATAAAAACTTTCAGATCAATATTTCAAAGATAATGATATCAAGAAATAATATCATTACGAAAAAAATAATATCCCTTACCTCGAAAGATCAAGATTTCTTTAAATAATATAAAGGTCAAGGAACTTGCACCGCCTAGCAATACTCAAAGTATACTCAAAATACTCACAAGAATACGCCGATAATAGAGAGAGAGAGAAAAACTTCAGCTTCGTGTGATTTTCAATTCTAACCCAAGACCCTATTTATAGAAATCGCTAGAATACCAAAAGCGTAAAATTTAATAAAATATTAATATAATTATATAAATTTTCCTACCCACCTTTTTGGTCAAAATCAGAATTCCAACATTTCATATCACATGTCCAACCTTCTAGAAAAAACGTTTTTCTTTTTCATAAAATAAATAATTAAAACTTCCAAAATCAATTATTTCTGAGCTTCGTAACTTCAATAATTCATAATAAATAGCCCTTTCATCAGAAAATTCGAATCTCATGAGTTTTTATAGGAAATTCAATTCTCTACAACTTTGCAGAAGAAAGTTTTTCCAAATTCCAAATAGAAATTGACCAAATCCACAAACCAAGATTTTACAAAAGTATAATCAAATTTCAAATAATAAATGGGGTCCACCGACATGTTTAACATGTTTTAAACATTTATTGCAACAAAAAATACTCTTCCTCCTCAGATACTCATATATCCCACATTCATTGTAAAATATCACCATTATTATATTATTAAAATAATATATTTAAAACGAATTATTTTATCGTAAAAGATAAAATATTAATTTTCAACAATTGTCATTTTAAAAATTTTCTCCATCTATATCCACATAAAATCAATATTTTCTCATCATATAAATCAATAATTAATTATTCACAAATAATATTACGTAATCACAATATCGACAACCGTGCAGCCTCCTGTGAAAGAGGGGGCTTTCCAATAAGAATTTTCTTCATCATGCCGCAATTAGGTGACCAAACCTCTCCTTAGATGTAACTTTCTAGACATTGCCAATAATGTTATCTAATAATATTATTCGATAATATGAATTATTGCTTCGATAATGAAAAATACCGTAAATGACAATTATCAAACAACAAAGAATATAAAATATCAACGCAAAGAATTATTAACTCAATAAAATATCGAATAAGAATTATCGTAATCATTATCGAGTAAGGCCTTCACGTAAGAATCAATAATTGGTGCAATACCGCAAGTGCTACCGCTCAACAACGCGTATTAGTGTGTTTTAACCACCGTATTCCAACAAGATAATCTGCAAATAACTACGCCTGCTATTTAAAAACAACTTATATTTGTCGCTTTCTTCATCCAATCGCTCACATGGGCATGGGCCCACACATCGGTCACTTCCAGCATTTAATATTCCCCGACAAAGCATTTAATATTCCACCACCAAACGAATATTCCCGATAATGAATGAATATTTTATAACCACTGCTTATTTTGAAATATTTCATGATTTAACCCTTAACTATCCACATTAATCAAATCAACCCTTACTATTTCAAAATAATAAATAAAGGAAATTCTTTTATTTAAAAATTTTGGGGTCTTACATTATAATATAATTTATCCAGATTCAAGAATATCCTCATGTTATCAATCACTTTATAATCTCATAATCTAATATCATTAATATTATAACAATATTTTAATCACTTCTTAAATTTATAAATAATTTATCTCAATTGTTTACGCTTTTACCATATAATGCATTTAATCATTCAAAATGCCATGCTCATAAGATATCATCACCAATTATCAAATCCTCAAAAAATATGCATATACTCTATATAGGATTCTCTAGCCATAAAATCCTATTTTCAACTTTGTTACTTTTACATAACATATTTAACTCATATGTTCAGAATTAAACTATTTTCATGAAAAATACCAAATCAGTCCCAAAAATATTTCTTTTCTGGAATTTAGCATAATATAGTCCCATAATGAAAATATATTTTCTCGAATTTTTAAAATTCATTTACTATTTTTCAAAAATTAATTTCCAATTAATTCTTAAGAAATTAGCTACCTCAAGGATAACTCCAAAATTCCCAAATCTTGGCAGAATCTTACACATGTTAACATGAACTTCCAGTTTAAATTTCATGGTCATCTGAGTTATAGAACTCCTGCTATAGCATTTTTCATTTGAAAAACCAAAATATTGAAATAGTCATAACTTGCTCATTTTAAGTCAGAATGAGCTCATTTTTGGACAGGAGGTACTTTATACCATATACTTTCATGTCCCAAAAGGCCAGAATTTTTCTCATAATTTAAGTGGCCGAAACAGCCCCTCTAAAATCATGGCAGCAGCTTTTTTGATTTTTTGCAGCTTTGCACTCCTTTGCTAAAATCAGTCCACACGAAAATCTACAACACCTTTTTCATTGATTCCACTTGGATTAGTTAGGTAACTCATAGATCTAACTCTAGGACTTAACCACACTCAAAAATTCAAAATATAATAGGAGATTTGGTCAATTGAATTTCATGTTACGTTTTTCACCAAAATCTGGTTTTTAACTCCTTGTGATTTTTAAGAAACTTTCATGTTTTCACATACTAACCAACATAACTCATCATAACACTTACTAATACCACGATACCCATGATTTTCGTTAGTCCAATGCTTTTATTATGACTTTCATCATAAACCACGTAAATGCATCCTTTTAGTTGAAGAAACATTTGAGGGTTTAAGAAATGGGTTTTGTAGATCGGGTCAATACAAAATTCGATTTCACGCCTAAGTAGGCTAAGAAGTCTTCAAGAATACGCCAGAAATTTATTAATAATAGAAATATCATTCAAAACTGTGACTCTCATCCAAGACTTGGATAAGACGTCACATTGATACCAATCGTGACTTCTATCCCTTAATCTAGATAAGACCTCACAATGATACCTATAAACTTGCCATCTTCGCTTCACGATGTCGCCACTGAAAGTCCGCTTCGTGCATTCCACACAAGGAAGTCAACAACGAAAGGTTCGGGGCTCTTTACTTATGGCTTGATATAACAAAGATTAACTTTAGGTTTGGTTACTTTGAATTCAGATAACAAAGTTGGTTAGAATATGAAAGCTAACAACCTTACAAAAAGAATAATGAGTAGTTAATCAATCGTTTTCAAAAATTACCTCAAAGGCAAGTATTTTCAAAGAGATAAGATCGACAGGTAACGTGAAAGTGTTTATTTGAAACAACAAGATTAAAAAATAGTAGCGGTAACGAAGGCTCCTACTAACGAAGTTTCAACCAATAAGTCAAAGTCTAACTTCTCCGGAGTCAAATTTAAACGTTGAACGCAAGCAAGAGAGATAAAATAATGGGTAGAACCGGTATCTTATAAGGTATAGACTTCGCAATTTATAATTAACTAACCCGTATAACTTCGTTCGGCTTACTCGCTTTTGAGAAGTCATGAAAAAATGCACTTCCTAAAACCAACGACTTTGTTTTGTCCATATCCACATTTGGTGCCACCGTCCCAAATTTAGACTTGACTTTGGTGCACAACAAAATTGAGCTAAATGACCTTCTCTTCTTGCAATTTCCACTTCTATTATCTTTGCCATGATTACCAATCAAGTGGTTACCATTCTTAAGCATGATAATTTCCCCGATGGTTATCATTGTTCGATACCATGGCCACCAAAGATGATTATTATCGTGTTGTTGGTCGTTACCTTTTGTTCGAAATTTAATCAACACTCTCATGTGCTTCATTGCTTATCTCAAAGATTTTCGCATGTCATTCTCAAACACCGCCACAAAACAAGGGTTAATTAACATATCACATATTATCCCTATACTCCTCAATCGACCAATTAAATACCAAATAAATTTAGGTAGGTCATACTAGCGAAGGAATTCTCCGCCTCCCTCCTAGTTCTTATCTCACATCTTAGCCAGGGATCATATCCTAAGCTCGATACCAACCGTGACGCCCCAAAATTAGGTATATACGCCACCCATCTTGGGTCGCCACTTACATGGTACATAAATTCAAATACAACTTACTTAATATAACTGTGTGGTACAATACGACATAAAGCGTGAGTTTGAATACAAATATTGTCTACTAGATATTATACAAACTCAAAAGGAGTCCTCATTACAACTATTATCACACTATTTCACGTAATAGTGAGGACTACTAATGCTATCCTCTGACCATTACTCCGCTCCCCGACTTCGTCCCAGCCTATGTTCTCATTTCCTCAAGAAAAATAAAGAAAGAAAGGTGAGCTCAACTAGCCCAAAGAAGAAATATTATGTGACGCCCCAAAATTAGGTATACGCCACCCATCTTGGGTCGCCACTTACATGGTACATAAATTCAAATACAACTTATTAACCTAACTGCCGTGGTACAATACGATATAAACCGTGAGTTTGAATACAAATATTGTCTACTAGATATTATACAAACTCAAAAGGAGTCCTCATTACAACTATTATCACACTATTTCACGTAATAGTGAGGACTACTAATGCTATCCTCCTCGACCATTACTCCGCTCCCCGACTGGTCCCAGCCTTTATGTTCTCATTTCCTCAAGAGAATAAAGGAAAGAAAGGGTGAGCTCAACTAGCCCAAAGAAGAAATATTATGACTAAGATAATGCGTAATAAATTATCATTAGCCTTCAACAAAGTTGTTAAACCGATAAAATACAATAGACAACCAAGTTTAATCACAATGAATATGCAATCCATTAAAAAAGTCAAGTAGAGAATAAAGTCTACTATCTTTTAGGTTTTAAAAGGTTTTCATCAATTTTTATCATCCGAGACTCACCTTTTAATAAATAAACCACCACATCTAATCATCCTCGCACTACTGGCCAAGGATTTTCATCAAATTATCAATGGTCACGACTATACCGAATCACCCCCGTCATAATCATACCAAAAACTATCCATCATCGCATTACGTGCCACCGAGGACTTTAGTCACATCATTTATATCAAGTCATGATTATACCGAATGATCCCCTCGGTCATAATCATACTAAGTTCATCTATGCACGTAAGCCAAAGATAACATAATATAACATGAGGATGATGACAATGACATAATAATTCAATAAAACAAGTTCAAGAATTATTTAATCCATGAATTATTAACGCCCAAATTGTCAACACGATAATCGCTTTCAGTAGAGTAAAATTCAAGAATGATCGTAAGAATATTTCCATTAAAAGATATCGGATGAAACACAAATATCAAGGATATTCTACTAATTTCATGGAGTATAGAAGTCAAAGTTTTAACCAACCGGGTATAATAAAGAATGGAATAACAAAAGAAATCACCACGCATGCAGTTATCAGATGCAGATGTAGTTATTCCAATGTAATAATAATAATCTTAACCAAAGTCGTGAAATTCACAATCGCTGTGATGTTCCAATGTAATAATAAAGATGGAACTGCATCCTGTAAAACACACGATAGGATATTCCAACAGAATGATAAAGATTTTAACCAGTCCTGTAAAATACATGCATGTGATGTTCCAATGTAATAATAAAATCGGAACCAGTCCTGTAAAAACACATGCATGTGATGTTCCAACGTAATAATAAAAGAATGTCACCAAGTATAGTGGTAAATCACAGATACACAAAGTTTATTCCAATGTAATAATAAGCAATGGAATAACATAAGGATTTCACCAAGTATAGGGTACGCCACATATACAAAGTTATGTATAGTAGTATGCCACTTTTACAACGTTATTCCAATGTCCAATGAATAATAATGAATGGAATAATGTAAGTTCTCTTCAAGAAGAAAGAATAACACCCTCACCGTAAAAAGAAACCGAATATAGAAGTAGTAAGTAGCGTAATACTCTTCTTCTTTCTATAATTTTCTCTCTATAGCTTCTTTCTATAATTTCTCTCTCAGAGTTTCAATGAATTGTAAGAAAAATAATGAAGGAACGAGCTTCTATTTATAGGAAAATGGAATGCATAAGAATTAATCCATGAACTATCCAGATTGATTTACTTTAATCTAACGGTCCATATTTAAAGAAAATCTTTTAAATAAAATATAATATATTCTATTTATATAAAACATTTTACTATGCAAACACTATGCAATACTATGCAAAACACTATGCAAAACACTATGCAACACTATGCATAATAAAATATAATATATTCTATTTATGTAATAACTTTAATAAAGTATTCTATTTTATATAAAAGATGTTTCGCTTTTATTACGCTAATAATACTAATAAAAAAACAAAACGTCCATTATCGCTATAATAATTCATATTATTAATCGACAATAATGGAATCAAACCGGAAGTGACTTCTCACATAAGATCAATAATCAATACCGCTACTATGCAACCACATCGTGACATCGTATTTTTACTACCGAGTAGTTCAACAAGAACTACTGTAAAACTTCCGCCGTTATTTCAATAAAATATTTTTGTCGCTTTCTCAATCCGACAATAATTCACATTGTAGGGGTCCACCAATGATTGAGTCATTGTATTTAATATTCCCCGCTAAACCGAATATTCCCCACCAATCGAATATAATATAACCACTGCATACTTTGCAAAAATTTATAAATACTACCCACAACTATAATATTATCTTAAATTCACACCATAATATTAAAAAATTATTTCAACAAAATTTAAATCTTTATTAATAAAATCTGGGTCTCACAATCTCCCTCCTTATGGAATTTCGCCTCAAATTAGTGGTACGACTGACTGGTATGATAAAGAGGTGAGGATACCTTGAAAATATTAAATTCATCTTCGTAATCCGCCAAAGATATTCATTAACAATTCATCTTTGACACCTACAGCCAAAGATATTTATTAACAATTCATCTTTGCACTACAAGCCAAAGATATTTATTAACAATTCATCTTTGCACTACAAGCCAAAGATATATAACTCAGAAACCAATAATATCGAGACTCAATTTTAATAAGATCACAACCATGAATTATCCATGCACTATCGCTAAGGATATTCGTGTATTCATTAAGATCATTTACCACAAATTATCCATGCACTACTACCAAAGATAATTGTGTATTCATTAAGATATCACGACCACAAATTATCCATGCACTACTACCAAAGATAATTGTGTATTCATTAAGATATCACGACCACAAATTATCCATGCACTACGAGAAAAGATAATTGTGTATTCATTAAGATCACGACCACAAATTATCCATGCACTACGGCGAAAAGATAATCGTGTATTCATTAAGATCACGACCACAAATTATCCATGCACTACTACCAAAGATAATTGTGTATTCATTAAGATATCACGACCACAAAATTATCCATGCACTACTACCAAAGATAATTGTGTATTCATTAAGATCACGACCACAAATTATCCATGCACTACTACCAAAGATAATTGTGTATTCATTAAGATCACGACCACAAATTATCCATGCACTACTACCAAAGATAATTGTGTATTCATTAAGATATCACGACCACAAATTATCCATGCACTACTGACCAAAGATAATCGTGTATTCATTAAGATCACGACCACAAATTATCCATGCACTACTACCAAAGATAATTGTGTATTCATTAAGATCACGACCACAAATTATCCATGCACTACTACCAAAGATAATTGTGTATTCATTAAGATCACGACCACAAATTATCCATGCACTACTACCAAAGATAATTGTGTATTCATTAAGATATCACGACCACAAATTATCCATGCACTACTACCAAAGATAATTGTGTTTTCAATTACTAAGTTATGATTATACAAAACAATCCCCGGTCATAATCATACCAAGTCCATCTATGCACTATGTGCCACGATGACTTTCAACATAATATAAGCATGAGGATAATGATATAAAGAATCAATCAAATGAAATAAAGGATAAATATTAAACATTTATAATATAATATATCCAGATTCAAGAATATCCCCATGTTTTCAATCACTTAATAATCTCATAATCTAATATCATTAATATTATAACAATATTTTAATCACTTCTTAAATTTATAAACAATTTATCTTAATTGTTTACGCTTTTACCATATAATGCATTTAATCATTCAAAATGCCATACTCATAAAATATCATCACCAATTATCAAATCCTCATCAAAAAATATGCATATACTCTATATAGGATTCTCTAGCCATAAAATCCTATTTTCAACTTTGTTACTTCACATAACATATTTAACTCATATGTTCGTAATTCAAACTATTTTCATGAAAAAATACCAAATCAGTCCCCAAAATATTTCTTTTCTGGGATTTAGCATAATATAGTCCCATGATGAAAATATATTTTCTCGGAATTTTTAAAATTCATTTACTATTTTTCAAAATCAATTCCTAATTAATTCCTTAAGAAATTAGCTACCTCAAGTTTAACTCCAAAATTCCCAAATCTTGGCAGGACCTTACCCATGTTAACGTGAGTTCCAGTTTTAATTTCATGGTCATCTGAGTTATAGAACTCCTGATTATAGCATTTTTCATTTGAAAAACCTAAATATTGAAATGGTCATAACTTGCTCATTTTAAGTCGTAATGAGCTCATTTTTGGACAGGGAGGTACTTTTATACCATATAATTTCATGTCCCAAAAGGCCAGAATTTTTCTCATAATTTAAGTGGCTGAAACAGCCTCTCTAAAATCATGGCGTAAGCTTTTTTCGGTTTTTGCAGCTTTGCACTCCTTTGCTAAAATCACCCACACAAAAAATCTACAACACCTTTTCCAAAGAATTCCACTTGGATTAGTTAGGTAACTCATAGATCTAACTCTAGGACTTGACCACATTCAAAAATTCAAAATATAATAGGAGATATGGTCAATTGAATTTCATATTACGCTTTTCACCAAAAACTCGATTTTCAACTCTTTGTGATTTCTAAGAAACTTTCATGTTTTCACATAATAACCAACATAACTCATCATAAAACTTACTAATACCTCATATACCCATGATTTTCATTATTCCAATGCTTTTATTATGACTTTCATCATAAACCACGTAAATCTGCTCATTTTAGTCAAAGAAATATTTGAGGGTTTAAGAAATGGGTTTTTTGTCAGACCGGGTCAATACAAAATTCGATTTCACGCCTAGGGTAGGCTAGAAAATCTTCAAGAATACGCCAAGAAATTTATTAATGATATCATTCAAAATCATATTACTCTCATCCAAGACTTGGATAAGACATCACATTGATACCAACCGTGACTTCTATCCCTTAACCTAGATAAGACCTCACAAATGATACCTATAAACTTGCCATTTTCATTCACGATGTTGCCTACAGAAAGTCTGGCTTCGGTGCATTCCACACAAGGAAGTCAACATCGAAAGGTTCGGGGCTCTTTACTTATGGCTTGATATAACAGTGATTAACTTTAGGGTTTGGTTACTTTGAATTCATATAACAGGTTGGTTATGAATATAAAAGCTAACAACCTTACGAAAAGCATGATGAGTAGTTAACCAATTGATTCCTAAAATCAAAGGCAAGTATTTTCAAAGAGATAAGATTGACAGGTAACGTGAAAGTTTTTATTGAATCAACAAGATTTATAAACAGTGGAGGTAACGAAGGTTTCTCCCAACTAAGTTTAAACAGATAAATCAAAGTCCAATTTCTCCGGAGTCAAATTTAAACGTTGAACGCAAGCAAGAGAGATAAAAGAATGGGTAGAACCGGTATCTAATAAGGTATAGACTTCGCAAGAATTTATAATTAACTAACCCGCATAACTTCGTTCGGGTTACCCACTTTTTGAGAAGTCACGAAAAACGCCTTCCCGAAAACCACCGACTTTGTTTTGTTCAGATCCGCCTTTTGGTGCCACTTATCCCAAATTGGACTTGACTTCACTATACTGACAAAATCGAGCTAAATGACCTTCTCTTCTTGAAATTTCCACTTCTATTATCTTTGCCATGATTACCACCGGCGGTGGTTACCATTCTTAGCATGATAATTTTCCCCACGATGGTTATCATTGTTCGATAAATTGCTGCCACCAAAGATGATTATTATCGTGTTGTTGGTCGTTACCTTTTGTTTGAAATTTGAATCAACACTCTCATGTGCTTCATTGCTTAACTCAAAGATTTTCGGATGCCATTCTCAAACACCGCTACAAAACAATGGTTAATTGACATGTAACAAATTATCCCTATATTCTCGACCGACCAATTAAATACCAAATAAATTTAGGTAGGTCATACTTAGCGAAGGAATTCCCGCCTCCCTCCTAGTACTATTCTCACCTCTTAGCCAGGATCATATCCTAAGCTCGATACTAACCGCGACGCCCCCAAATTAGTATATCGCCACCCATCTTGGGTCGCCACTTACATGGTACATAAATTCAAATACAACTTATTAACCTAACTGTCGTATGTACAATACGATATAAACTGTGAGTTTGAATACAAATATTGTCTACTAGATATTATACAAACTCAAAAGGAGTCCTCATTACAACTATTATCACACTATTTCACGTAATAGTGAGGGACTACTAATGCTATCCTCTCGGACCATTACTCCGCTCCCCAACTCGTCTCAAATTTATGTTCTCATTTCACAGAGAAATGTGAAAGAAAGGGTGAGCTCAACTAGCCCAAGAAGAAATATTATGACTAAGATAATGCGTAATAAATTATCATTAGCCTTCAATGTTGTTAAACCGATAAAATACAATAGACAACCAGTTTAATCTGCAATGAATATGCAATCCATTAAAAAAATCAAGTAGAGAATAAAGTCTACTATCTTTTAGGTTTTAAAAGGTTTTCATCAATTTTTATCACCGAGACTCAAACTTAATAAATAAACCACCACATCTAATCATCCCCGTACCACGGGCCAAGGATTTTCATCAAATTATCAATGGTCATGACTATACCGAATCACCCCCGGTCATAATCATACCAAAAACTATCCATCACCGCATTACAAAGCAACTTGAGGACTTTAGTCACATCATTTATATCAAGTCATGATTATACCAATGATCCTCGTCATAATCATACTAAGTTCATCTATGCACGTAAGCCAAAGATAACATAATATAACACGAGGATGATGACAATGACATAATAATTCAATAAAACAAGTTCAAGAATTATTTAATCCATGAATTATTAACGCCCAAATTGTCAACACGATATCGTTTTCAGAGTAAAATTCAAGAATGATCGTAAGAATATTTCCATTAAAAGATATCGGATGAAACACAAATATCAAGGATATTCTACTAATTTCATGGAGTATAGAAGTCAAAGTTTTAACCAACCGGGTATAATAAAGAATGGAATAACAAAAGAAATCACCATGCATGCGGTATTTCAGATGTATGTGTTATTCCAATGTAATAATAATAACTAACCAGTGTCGTGAAATTCACACCGGCGGTGATGTTCCAATGTAATAATAAAGATGGAACTGCATCCTGTAAAACACACGATAGGATATTCCAACAGAATGATAAAGATTTTAACCAGTCCTGTAAAATACATGCATGTGATGTTCCAATGTAATAATAAAAAAGCGGAACCAGTCCTTGTAAAACACATGCATGTGATGTTCCAATGTAATAATAAGAATGTCACCAAGTATAGGTAAAATCACAGATACAAAAGTTATTCCAATGTAATAATAAGCAATGGAATAACATAAGGATTTCACCAAGTATAGGGTATGCCACAGATATCTGTTATGTATAGGTATGCCACTTTTACAAAAGTTATTCCAATGTAATAATAATGAATGGAATAATGTAAGTTCTCTTCAAGAAGAAAGAATAACACCCCTCACCGTAAAAGAACCTAATATGTAAGTAGTGAAAGTAAAGGTAATACTCTTCTTCTTTCTATAATTTTCTCTATAGCTTCTTTTCTATAATTTCTCTCTCTGTAGTTTCAATGAATTCGTAAGAAAATAATGAAGGAATGAGCTTCTATTTATAGGAAAATGGAATGCATAAGAATTAATCCATTTAACTATCCAGTATTGATTTACTTTAATCTAACGGTCCATATTTAAAGAAAAATCTTTAAATAAAATATAATATATTCTATTTATATAAAAACATTTTACTACGCAAACACTACGCAATATACAATACTATGCAAAAACACTATGCAACACTATGCATAATAAAATATAATATATTCTATTTATGTAATAACTTTAATAAAGTATTCTATTTTATATAAAAGATGTTTCGCTTTATTACGTTAATAATAATGAATAAAACAAAACGTCATTATCGCTATAATAATTCATATTATTAATCGACAATAATGGAATCAAACCGAGTGACTTCTCACATAAGCATCAATAGTCAATACCGTAATACTACTATGCAACCACGTATTCATCGCATTTTTACTACCGAGTAGTTCAACAAGAACTACTAGTAAAACTTCCGCCGTTATTTCAATAAAATATTTTGTCGCTTTCAATCCGACAATAATTTCGTTAATAGGTCCACCAATGATTGAGTTGCACATTTAATATTCCCCGCTAAACCGAATATTCCCCGACCAATCGAATATAATATAACCACTTGCATACTTTTGCAAAATTTATAAATACTACCCACAACTATAATATTATCTTAAATTCACACCATAATATTAAAAATTACTTCAACAAAATTTAAATCTTTATTAATAAAATCTGGGTCTCACATTATGACTAAGATAATGCGAATAAATTATCATTAGCCTTTCAACAATGTTAAACCGATAAAATACAATAGACAACCAGGTTTAAGCAATGCGGTGAATACGCAATCCATTAAAAGAGTCAAGTAGAGAATAAAATCTACTATCTTTTAGGTTTTAAAAGGTTTTTATCAATTTTTATCGGCCGAGACTCAAATTTTAATAAATAAACCACCACATCTAATCATCCTGTACCACTACTGGTCAAGGATTTTCATCAAATTATCAATGGTCACGACTATACCAAATCACCCTCGTCATAATCATACCAAAAACTATCCATCACCGCATTACAGTGCCAATTTGAGGACTTTTATCACATCATTTATAACAAGTCATGATTATACCGAATGATCCTCGGTCATAATCATACTAAGTTCATCTATGCACGTAAGCCAAAAGATAACATAATATATCATGAGGATGATGACAATGACATAATAATTCAATAAAACAAGTTCAAGAATTATTTTATCCGAGAATTAAGAACGTCCAAATTGTCAACAAGATACTTGTTTTGTAGAGTAAAATTCAAGAATGATCTGAAGAATATTTCCATGAAAGATATCTTTGGAACGCAAAATATCAAGGATATTCTACTAATTTCATGGAGTATGTAAGTCAAAGTTTTAACCAATTGGGTATAATAAAGAATGGAATAACAAAAGAAATCACCATGCATGCGCAGTGATTCGCATAGATGAGTTATTCCAACAAAATAATAATAACGGAACCGAATCAGTGAAATTCACAATCAAGCGGGATGATCCATCCAAATAATAATAAATGCTGAATAATAAACAATGAAACCGAATCCTGTAAAAACACACGCATGTGATATTCCAATGTAATAATAAAGAATGGAATAATGAAAAAAGATCACCAAGTATAGGGGATTCCACAGATATCACGAGTTATTCCAATGTAATAAATAAGAATGGAATAATATAAGGATTTCACCAAGTATAGGTACGCAGCGTGATACGAGGTTATGTATAGGGTATGCCACTTTTACAAAGTTATTCCAATGAATAATAATGAATGGAATAATGTAAGTTCTCTTCATGAATAAGAAGAATAACACCCCTTACGAATACAACAAATAATATCCCTTACCGTAAAAGACACTTCGGATATCAAGTAGTGAAAGTACCGTAATACTCTTCTTCTTTTCTCTATAGATTTTCTCTCTATACTCTCTCTATAATTTCTCTCTGTAGAGTTTCAAATGAATTAAGTGAAGAAAATAATGAAGGAATGAGCTTCTATTTATAGGAAAATAGAATGCATAGTAATTAATCCATGAATCGGTCCAGTATTGATTTACTTTTAATCTGACTGGCGGTTCATATTTAAAGCAAAATCTTTTAAATAAAATATAATATATTCTATTTATATAAAAACATTTTACTATGCAAACACTATGCAACACTATGCAAAAACACTATGCAACACTATGCATAATAAAATATAATATATTCTATTTATAGAATAACTTTAATAAAGTATTCGCTTTATATAAAAAGATGTTTCGCTTTATTACGAATAACACAAAACGTCATTATCACTTTCTATTTTATATAAAAGATGTTCGTTTTATTACGTTAATAATACGAATAAAACAAAACGTCATCATCGTTATAATAATTCATATTATTAATCGACAATAATGGAATCAAACCGAGTGACTCTCACATAAATATCAATAATCAATACTGGTGTGCTACAATGCAACCACACATCGACATCGTACTTTTACTACCGAGTAGTTCAACAACATCAACGGTGAAACTTCCGTCGTTATTTTCATAAAATATTTTGTTCGGTGAATAGTAACTCATGAATAGTAATTACGTGAATAGAATCTCGTGAATAATACTCGACACAAAAAAGTGTCCCAAATACTCGAGTGAACAATACTAGAGTGAATAGTAATTTTGGTGAATAGTAACTTGTGAATAGTAACTCATGAATAGTAACTCCGACAAAAAGTGTCCCAAATACTAGAGTGAACAATACTAGAGTGAATAGTAATTTCAAAGTGAATAGTAACCCGTGAATAAGAATCGTGAATAAGAACCCCGACACAAAAAGTGTCCCAAATACTCGAGTGAACAATACTAAAGTGAATAGTAATTTGGTGAATAGTAGTCGTGAATAAGAACTCTCAGTATTTTATGACAACTTGTCTACTTTGAAAATTTTTCAAATATGACCCTTAACTTTAAACTTTTATCAATTTAACTATTCACCAAAATAGAAAAATTGAACACTTTTATTTCATAAAATTCGGGGTCTCACATTACACACACAATCATAGGATTATTCTCTCTCAGGCATTAGATATTATTTTCTCTCCACTGTTAACCTTGTGATCGCCGATACTGACACTCACGCCGGAGCTATCCCCCAACGGTCAAGCCGTCAAGCTTTTGGTGTTGACTTGTTGAACTGTGCAGGATATCGGACGCGTCTTGGTGATTGGGACGTGGAGAAAGATCTTGGCGTTAACATTGGCGCTAGAAGGAGGAGGGCTGAGTTCTAGTGTCTGGTATTTTCAATCACGGTATCGTGTTTGTTTTACGTCGAGATTCATGGTGAAGAGTAGAACACCTACACTAAAGGGCGGCCTATACGGTCACGGTGAATCGAAGACCACGAGTGTCTGCCAAAGATTGTTTGGGACCTACAATAAGTGTTCACGCTAGCACAACGTCCAAACGTTCACCTGAAGATTCTCGGCTGAAGGCGGTGGGCAAATGTGACGCCCCCAAAATAGGTATACATCACCCATTCTGAGTTGTCAATACATGGTACAGAAACAACTACAACTTTATTATTACAACAGTAAAACTGTGAGTTTGAATACAAATTTTATCTTATAGCTAGACAATATCTATACTCAAATAAATCCTCATCACATTTATTGATACATTATTTTACAAAAATGGTGAGGACTACTAAACAACTCTCTCTAGAACCTTCATTCCATACCCCGACTCGTACTCGCTTATATTCTCGCCTCCACGAGAAGAAAAATGGAACAAAAAGGAAAAGGGTGAGCTCAACTAGCCCAAAGAAAGAATATTATAACTAAGATAATATACAACAAATTATCGTTAGTCTTCAACAGAAAAAATCTAATAGAATAGAATAGACAACAAATTTTAAATCAATATTCATGCAATGAAATAATAATTCATTAGAAGAGTTAAGTAGAGAATGCAAACTACTATCTTCTACGTATGAATTTAAAAGTTCATCGCTATCTTTTATCCCTATAACATCAATCAATATATATCCGAAATTAAATATTCATCTTTGCACTACTGCCAAAAGATATTCATCATTGGTCATGTTCATCTAAACACTGCTCATCTTTGCACTACGGGCCAAAGATATTCTTCGTAAATCATTCATTTTTGCACTACGGGCCAAAGATATTCAATAATATCATCATTTAAGACCGAGGATGATGAAAAATATTTTTAAAGAAACGAATCCAAAGGAAACAAAATGACAAGGATTAAGGATTAAGGATTCGTACTTTGTTTTATCCATGTTCAAAAATACCTCAAAAATAATCATAGTGGTGTAAAATTCAAGAATGATCAAAACATGGATACAATCAAAACTAGTATCCAGAATAGATATTTTGGACAAAAAGAAGAAATTTCATTTTTCTATGAATAGTGCCATTATCACGTGAATAGTAACTCCACACCAAAAAGATAGAAATTTCCCAAAAAAATATCTTCACGCTTCATGAATAAAGTACTGTGAATAAGAACTCGTGAATAGTAACTCATGAATAGTAACTCGTGAATAGTAACTCATGAATAGTAACCCCGAGCATGAAAAAAGTTCCAAATTTGATAAAAAGTTCCAACCAATATTTCAAAGATAATGATATTGAAGAAATAATATCATTTGAGAAGAAAATAACATCCCTTACCTCAAAAGATTAAGTACTTCTAAATTTGGAATACAGTATAGTCTTTGAGGGAACTTGCAATGCCTAACAATACTCAAAATACTCACAAGAATACAAGAATTTCGATAATATAGAGAAAGAAAACTTCAGCTTAAATGTGATTTTCAATTCTAACCCAAGCACCCTATTTATAGGAAAATGCTTAATAATTCAAAGCGAAAATTTAATAAAATATTAATATATATTATAAATTTCCTTAGCCCATCTTTGAAGATCTGATTTCAGCAATTAATATCACATGTTAGCCCACTTAAATGCAAAAAACGTTTTTCTTTAAAATAATAATTAAAACTTCCAAAAATCAATTATTTTGAGACTTCAAAACTTCAATAATTCACAATAAATAGCCCTTTTATCGAAAAATTCGAATCTCGCAAACTTTTTATAGGAAATTCAATTCTCTACAACTTTGCGTAAGAAAGTTTTTCCGAATTCCAAACAAAAATTGACCAAAATCCATAAACGAGGCGATTTTACGAAAAAGCTATAATCAAATTTCAATCAATAAATGGGGTCCAATTTAAGCATGTTTAACATGTTTTAAACATTTATTGCAACAAAAATACTCTTCCTCCTCAGATACTCATATATCCCACATTCATTGTAAAAATATCACCATTATTATATTATTAAAATATAATAATATATTTAAATGAATTATTTTATGAGACAAAGATAAAATTTTAATTTTCAATAATTGTCACATTAAAAATTTTCTCCATCTATATCCACATAAAATCAATATTTTCCTCATCATATGAATCAATAATTAATTATTCACAAATAATATTACAGATTCACAATATTGACAACCGTGGCGCCTCCTGAGAGAGAACTTTCCAATAAGAATTTCTCCTTCTTGGCAATGAATTAGGTGACAAAACCTCTCCTTAGATGTAATTTTCTAGACATTGCCAATAATGTTATCTAATAATATTATTCAGATAATATGAATTATTGCTTCGATAATGAAAAATACTGTAATGATAATTATTGAAACAACAACAATATAAAATATCAACGCAAAGAATTATTAAATCAATAAAATACCGAACAAAGAATTACTCGTAACCATTATTGAGTAGTGCCTTCTTATATAAGAATCAAAAATTGGTGCAATACTGGTAATGCTACTTGTGTTTAACCAATTTGTGTATTTTAACATTATTAATTGTAATAACTACTACTGTTATTTTTAAACAACTTATATTTGTCGTTTTCTTCATCCAATCACTTTCCGTTATGGGGCCCACAAATAATCGCACCGTTGCATTTAATATTCCCCGACAAAGAAAGAATATTCCACGACCAAACGAATATTCCCAACAACAATTAATATTTTCCACTTGCTTATTTTGAAATATTTGCGTATTTTACCCATAACTATTCACATTAATCAAATCAACCCTTACTATTTTAAAATAATAAATAGAGAAAATTAAATTTCATTAATAATAAGTTGGGGTCTTACAACCTCCCCTCCTTATGAAATTTCGTCCTCAAACTTGACGTACGTACCTGGTGTTTCGAAAAGGTGAGGATACCTCGCTTTCATTTTCGTTTCCAATTCCCAGGTCATTTCCTCTATAGCATGATTCCTCCACAAAACTTTAACTTGTGGTATGACCTTTGCGCATAGGACATGCTCCTTCCTATCCAAGATCTTGACAGGTACCTCCTCATACGTTAAGTCTTCGGCTATCTCGTCCGGTTCTAACTCTATAACGTGGTTCGGGTCTTTCACATATTTACGAAGTACAGATATGTGAAACACATTATGAACACGAGACATACTCGGAGGTAACGCGAGTCTATAGGCTACATTTCCTACTCGGTCAAGAATTTGAAATGGACCAATAAATCGTGGATTGAGCTTTCCTCTCTTCCCAAATCTTGTAACTCCCTTCCATGGAGCAACTCGTAACAATACATGATCCCCTATACTAAATTCCACATCCTTTCGATGAAGATCCGCATAACTCTTTTGTCGATCTTGTGCCGTTTGTATCGTTGTCGAATCATTTGGATCTTTTCCGTAGTCATACGTACTGACCTCTAGGGTCCCAACAATGTTACTTCACCCACCTCATCCCAACATAATTGGAGAGCGCTACACTTTCGTCCATATAATGCTTCAAATGGAGCCACACCTATATACTTGCTTCGATAATCTGTTGTTGTAGGAGAATTCCACCAATGGTAAATACTTATCCCAACTGCCCTTGAAGTCTAAGACACAGAGTCTTAATAAATCTTCAAGAGTTTGAATAGTCCTACAACAATAACCCAAATAGTATTGGCAAGAAATGAGCAAACTTGGTTAATCTATCAACAATAACCCAAATAGTATTGATGCCTTGAGAAACCGTAGGAAGACCCGTAACGAAATCCATGGTAATGTGTTCCCACTTCCATTTCGGAATCTCAAGTGGTTGCAATGGACCCTTAGGTACTAGATGCTCCGCCTTTACACGTTGGCAAGTTAAACACATCGAGATAAACTTTGCAATCTCTCTCTTCATATTGTTCCACCAAAATGTATGTCAAGATCATGATACATTTTGGTACTTTCGAGATGGATTGCAAATGGTGTATTGTGTGC
The DNA here is from genome assembly GCA_020205615.1 of Panax quinquefolius. Lineage (NCBI taxonomy): Eukaryota > Viridiplantae > Streptophyta > Magnoliopsida > Apiales > Araliaceae > Panax > Panax quinquefolius. The sequence continues at coordinate 13,302 of JAINUW010000180.1, read as the reverse complement.
CTCCATCATAATCTTGTACTTCAAATCGAGTCGTTGGGGACACAAAGTCTAGAGTGGACTCAAGTATTCCTTCTTCATCAATTCTCGCCCTTACCGAATAGCTCCTTCTCTGTACTTTCTTCTTCATACGCATCATTTCAATTCCGGTGGCTTGAGCAACCTTAACTTTTCTATTAAAGTTGGCTCTACGTATACTTGACATCATCGCACTCATTCCCAAGATATGATCTTCTACTCAACGCGTCAGCTACCACGTTCGCTTTTCCAGGATGGTATTGAATAGTGTGGTCGTAGTCTTTCAATAGCTCGAGCCAACGTCGCTGCCGCATGTTGAGTTCTTTTTGAGTGAAGAAATATTTAAGGCTTTTATGGTCTGAATATATCTCCACTTTCTCCCCATATAGATAGTGCCTCCAGATCTTTAGCGCGAAAACTACTGCTGCCAACTCTAGATCATGAGTAGGATAATTCCTCTCATACTCTTTAAGTTGTCGCGAGGCATAGGCTATGACTTTCCCACGTTGCATGAGAACACATCCTAACCCTTTGCCCGAAGCATCGCTGTAGATAACAAATCCATCCGAACCAGATGGTATTGTTAGAACAGGTGCCGAAATAAGTCTCCTCTTAAGCTCTTGGAAACTCTTCTCGCATTCTTCGCTCCAAACGAATTTTGTATCCTTCCGAGTTAGCTGGGTTAATGGAGTAGCGATTCGAGAAAACCTTTCCACGAATCTCCGATAATAACCATCTGCAGACCGTAGCTACGTCACTTGATCACAAACTTCGGTTGCTCTAACTTTGTATTGCTTCAATCTTCGCCGGGTCCACGGATACTCCATGTTTTGACACCACGTGCCCAAGAAATGCTACTTCCTCGCCGTTAACTCGCATTTCTTCAATTTGGCATATAGTTTGTTTTCACGAAGCCTTTGGAGTACCGAACTTCAAATGGTGCTCATGATCTTCACAACTTTTGGAATATATGAGGATGTCATCAATAAAGACAACAACAAACCGATCCAAATATTCCTTGAATACTTTCGGTTCATCATATCCATGAAAGCCGCAGGAGCATTAGTCAATCCGAAAGACATGACTAAGAATTCATAATGCCCGTCACTTAGTTCTAAAGCGGTCTTTGGAATATCCTCGGTTCTAATCTTCAAATTGATGATATCCGAATCGAAGATCGATTTTTGAAAAGAATTGTACTCCTTGCAATCGGTCAAACAAGTCATCAATACGAGGTGGAGGATACCTATTCTTGATGGTGACATGGTTCAATTCCCAGATAGTCAATACAAAAGTCGCATACTCCCCGCCTTTCTTCTTTACTGAATAAAACAGGGAGCACCCCAAGGAGATGTACTTGGGGCGAATGAAACCGATGTCCAACAATTCCTCGTAGTTGGACCTTTAACTCCACGAAGTTCAATAGGAGCCATTCGATATGGGATTTTAGAAATGGGCTTTGTACCGTGTTCAAGATCAATAAAGAATTCAACTTCACGTTATGGGGTGACCGGAAGGGAAGTTCTTGAAATACGTCGGAAAGTCAATAACAACAAGAATATTATTCAAATTTGACGTGTCTTTATTCAAATCCATAACATGGGCTAAGAAAGCTTGACATCCGCTTTTCAATAAACGAATAACTTTATGATTAGATATGATGATGATTGATTTTAATGGTTTAGTTGCTTGAATTGCATAAACAACAGTTGATTAAGAATATGAAAACTAACAATATTACGAAAACAATCAATTTTGGCAATGATGAGTAGTTAACCAATCAATCCCTAAAATCACATCAAAAGCAAGTATCTTTAAAGAGATAAGGTCAATGAGGTAAGGTGATGGTGCCAACTTGAATCAAACAAGATTTATAAACAATTGGATGTGATGAAAGTTTCTCCTAACGGAGTTTCCACAGATAGGTCAAAGTCTAATTTCTCCTGAGTCAAGTTTAAACGTTGAGCACATGCAGGAGAGATAAATGAATGGGTAAAGACCCAGATTGTTGTGACGCCCCCAAATTAGGTATATCGCCACCCAACTTGGGTCGCCACTTACATGGTACATAAATTCAAATACAAACTTAATTATACATCCGTAGGTAACATACGACAATACATAAAACCGAGAGTTCTAATAAGAATATTGTCATTTAGACAATATCCATACTCAAGGAGTCCTCATTATAATTATTATCACACTATTTCACGAATAGTGAGGACTATTAATGCTATCTTCAGGACCATCACTCGTTTCCCCAACTCGTCCCAAATTTATATTCTCATTTCACAAAGAGAAAAAAGAAAAGAAAGGGTGAGCTCAACTAGCCCAATGAAGAAATATTATGACTAAGATAATGCGAAATAAATTATCAATAGTCTTCAACAATGTTAAACCGATAAAATACAATAGACAACCGGTTTAACTCATGCGGAATATCGATCCATTAAAAGAGTCAAGTAGAATAAAGTCTACTATCTTTTAGGTTTTAAAAGGTTTTCATCAATTTTATCACTAAGACTCAGTTTAATGAATAAACAACAATATCTAATCATCCTTGTACCACGGGCCAAGGATTTTCATCAAATTATCAATGGTCATGGCTATCTTAGAATCACCCCGGGTCATAATCATACCAAAAAACTATCCATCAACGCATTACGTGCCAATTTGAGGACTTTTGTCACATCATTTATATCAAGCCATGATTATACCGAATGATCCACGGTCATAATCATACTAAGTTCATCTATGCACGTAAGCCAAAGATAACATAATATAACGTGAGGATGATGACAATGACATAATAATTCAATAAAAAAAGTTCAAGAATTATTTAATCCAGAATTATTAACGTCCAAATTGTCAACATGATCTTTGTTTTTTGTAGAGTAAAATTCAAGAATAATCGGAAGAATATTTCCACGAAAAGATCTTTGGATGAAACGCAAATATCAAAGATATTCTACTAATTTTATGGAGTATAGAAGTCAAAGTTTTAACCAACCGGGTATAATAAAGAATGGAATAACAAAAGAAATCACCATGCATGCAGTACTTGCAGCATGTACAAAGTTATTCCAATAGAATAATAATAACGGAACCGAGTCGTGAAATTCACACTTACAGGATGATCCAATGTAATAATAAATGTGAATAATAAACAATGGAACTGTGTCCTTGTAAAACACACGAGCGAGGATATTCCAAATGTAATAATAAATGCGAATAATAAACAATGGAACTGTGTCCCAGTAAAACACACGCATGGATATTCCAATGTAATAATAAAGAATGGAATAACGTAAGAAGATCACCAAGTATAGGGGATTCAAGCATATACAAAGTTATTCCAATGTAATAAATAAGAATGGAATAATATAAGATTTCACCAAGTATAGGGTATGCCACGTATCTGAAGTTATGTATAGGGTATGCCACTTTTATCATGTTATTCCAATGTAATAATAATGAATGGAATAATGTAAGTTCTCTTCATGAATAAGAAAGAATAACACCCACTTACGAATTACAACAAATAATATCCCTTACCGTAAAAGATACTTTGGATATCAAAGTAGTAAGGAAGTGCTGAATACTCTTCTTCTTTCTCTCTATATTTTTTCTCTATAAACTCTCTCTATAATTTCTCTCTAGAGTTTCAATTGAATTAATTAAGAAAATAATGAAGGAATGAGCTTCATTTATAGGAAAATAGAATGCATAGTAATTAATCCATGAACGGTCTGTATTGATTTACTTTAATCGACGGTCCATATTTAAAGCAAAATCTTTTAAATAAAATATCATATATTCTATTTATATAAAAACATTTTACTATGCAAACACTATACAACACTATGCAAAACACTATGCAAAAACACTATGCATAATAAAATATAATATATTCTATTTATAGAATAACTTTAATAAAGTATTACATTTTATATAAAAGAGATGTTTCGTTTTTATTACGTTAATAATACTGAATAAAATAAAACGTCATTATCGCTTATAATAATTCATATTATTAATCGACAATAATGGAATCAAACCGAGTGACTTCTCACATAAGCATCAATAATCAATACTTGCAGTGCTATTATGCAACCACACGTACATTTTACTTTTACTACCGAGTAGTTCAACAAAGATCCACGGTGAAAACTTCCGTCGTTATTTCAATAAAATATTTTTGTCGCTTTCTCGATCCTACAATAATTCATTTGTTAATGGGGTCCACCAATGATTGAGTAGTTATACTGAATATTCCTGCTAAACCGAATATTCCCCACCAATCGAATATAATATAACCACTTGCATACTTTGCAAAATTTATAAATACTACCCACAACTATAATATTATCTCAAATTCACACCATAATATTAAAAAATTATTTCGACAAAATTTAAATCTTTATTGATAAAATCTGGGGTCTCACAGTATCAAGTAAGGTATAAACTTCGTAAGAATTTATAAATAAATTTTACCCGTGATCACCTCGTTTGGGTTCCTCGCATTTTGACCGATCCACAACAAATGCTCTTCCCGAATCGTTGACTTTGACTTTTAAGGACGATCTTTTTGAGTCACCGTCCCCGTGAACTAGGTTTCGCTTCTGCATAATCTTGAGCGATATGTCCTTCCTTTCCACAATTATAGCATACCTTGAACTGTTGTGGGCGGTTGGGTGATATGTCCTCTTTCCGCATTTAGAAGATACGATGGGGTGGTCGTTCTCCTCCTTTAGAACCAGATTCTTTCATTTATAATCGCTGCCGTCTTCACATAGTCGCGTAAATCTCCTCTTTTAAAATCTCCTCATGACTCGCTTTTCTATTTTCATGGCCATGATTACCACCAGAGTGGTTACCATTTTTGTCTGTCTATTTCTTTCTCCGTGGTTATCATTATTCTATTGACAAATATCTCTCGACGATCCTCGGTTATGGTCCCTCGGTTGAACATACTCGTTATCTCGCCTAACAATTGAGCCTCGTTAACAACATCTGAATAGAGAAAAATTTATGAGAAATGAGATATTGTCGTATCTTGGGTTTCAAACCTCTCTCTAAACATCCGTCATAATCGCTCCTCATTCTCCACCAAATGAGGTGCAAACACGGATAACTCGCAAATTTTGCCTCGTCTTTGAGACAATAATCATGTTGTTTTGTTCTAATCTGATGAACTCCACTTCCTTCATATACGCGAACACTTTCGGAAAGTATTTGTCATTAAATAGTTTCAAACGTCTCCCAAGACATCTTTGAGTCGGTGGATGGGTGCGCTTCACGAGACTCCCACCAGTGATCTACCTCGCCACGGAACATAAAGGTGGCGAATGGAACCTTCGTTCCTCCGGTGCATCCCAAGACATCGAATATCTTGGTAATTTGCTTGACCCATGTTTACTGCCATGATCGGATCTCGCTTTTTTTAAATTCAATTGGTCCCAACTCTTTGAATCTGCTTGGTTGTGACAACCCGTGGTAATTGCTATCATTTCCTCCCCAATATTTTGAACACGAGTCTCCCACGTCTAATTTTGCATGAATCGCAAAAGCTTCTAAACATCCCCTCGTTCACCATCTCGCCGATTGGTGTTGTTCACGGGAGGAACATTGCCACTGCTGCACGTTCTCCTCGTTGGTGAGTACAGAGCGTCTCCACGATCTCATTTCCATTGTTAATATTCTCATCGACATTCTCAAATCTTGTCGCCATAAAACAAGGGTTAATTAAGGAAATCAATATATCACATAATATCCTTATATCTTGACCAACTAACAAATAAGCTTAGGTAGGACACACTTGCAGCGAAGGATTTACTCGCTCTCCCTCCTAATTCTATTCCCAGATCTCCGCCGGAGATCATATCCTAAGCTCGATACCAACCGTGGCGCCCCCAAAATAGTATACATCACCCATTCTCGAAGTTGTCAATACATGGTATGTAAACAACTACAAATTTATTATTACAATTGTAAAAGCGCGGAGTTTGAATACAAATATTATCTTAGACAATATCTATACTCAAATAAATCCTCATCACATTTATTGATATATTATTTTACAAAATGGTGAGGACTACTAAATAACTCTCTCTAGAACCTTCATTCCATACCCAGGCTAAATCTCGCTATATTCTCGCCTCCTTAGAAGAAAAATGGAACAAAAAGGAAAAGGGTGAGCTCAACTAGCCTAAGTAAAGAATATTATGACTAAGATAATATACAACAAATTATCGTTAGTCTTCAACAGGAAAAAATCTAATAGAATAGAATGAGAAACAAATTTTAAATCAATATTACGCAATGAAATAATAATTCATTGAAGAGTTAAGTAGAAATGCAAACTACTATCTTCTAAGTATGAATTTAAAAGTTCATCGCCTATCTTTTATCCCCGTAACATCAATCAATATATATCCGAATCAAATATTCATCTTTGCACTACAGCCAAAGATATTCATCATTAATCATGTTCATCTAAACACTGCTCATCTTTTGCACTACACGGCCAAAGATATTCTTCAGAAAATCATTCATCTTTTGCACTACAAAGCTAAAGATATTCAATAATATCATCATTTAAGGCGAGGATGATGAAAAATATTTTAAAAAAGCGAATCCAAAGAAACAAAATGACAAAGATTAAGGATTAAGGATTCGTACTTTTGTTTATCCATGTTCAAAAATACCTCAAAAATAATCATAGTGGTGTAAAATTCAAGAATGATCAAAACATGGATATAATCAAAGCTAGTATCCGAATAGATATTTTGGACAAAAAGAAGAAATTTCATTTTTTAGGTGAATAGTCAGATATCGTGAATAATAGTCATAGTATCGTGAATAATAACTCAACACCAAAAGATAGAAATTTCCCAAAAAAATCATCTTCACGCTTCATGAATAGTACTCGTGAATAAGAACTTCGTGAATAAGAACTCATGAATAGTAACTCGTGAATAAGAACTCATGAATAAGAACTCCCGACATGAAAAAGTTCCAAATTTGATAAAAAGTTCCAACCAATATTTTAGCGTAATGATATTGAAGATATAATATCATTTGAGAAGAAAATAACATCCTTACCTCGAAAGATTAAGACTTACCATTTGGAATCTAGGGTATAGTCTTTGAAGGAAACTTACACCGCTTAACAATACTCAAAGTATACTCAAAATACTCACAAGAATACGCCGATAATATAGAGAGAAAAACTTGATTTACGGTGTGATTTTCAATTCTAACCTAAGCACCTATTTATAGGAAAATGCTTAGAACACCAAAGCGAAAATTTAATAAAATATTAATATATATTATAAATTTTCTTAGCCCATCTTTGAAGATCTGATTTCAGCAATTAATATCACATGTTAGCCCACTTAAATGCAAAAAAACGTTTTTCTTTAAAATAATAATTAAAACTTCCAAAATCAATTATTTTGAACTTGAACTTCAATAATTCACAATAAATAGCCCTTTATCAAAAATTCAAATCTCACGAGTTTTTATAGGAAATTTAATTCTCTACAACTTTGCGAATAAAGTTTTCCGAATTCCAAATGAAATCGACCCAAATCCACAAACAGGCGATTTTACAAGTTATAATCAAATTTGATCAATAAATGGGGTCCACCAGAGCATGTTTAATATGTTTTAAACATTTATTGCAACAAAAATACTCTTCCTCCCTCGTATACTCATATATCCCACATTCGTTGTAAAAATATCACCATTATTATATTATTAAAATATAATAATATATGTAAATAATTATTTTATCGGATTAAAGATAAAATTTCAATTTTCAACAATTGTCACATTAAAATTTTCTCCATCTATATCCACATAAAATCAATATTTTCCTCATCATATGAATCAATAATTAATTATTCATAAATAATATTACAGAATCACAATATTGATGACCGGCGGTTCCTGGAAAGAGGGGCTTCCAATAAGAATTTCTCCTTCTTGGCGCAATTAGGTGACCAAACCTCTCCTTAGGCAGAACTTTCTAGACATTGCCAATAATGTTATCTAATAATATTATTCAGATAATATGAATTATTGCTTCGATAATGAAAAATCTTTGTAATGATGTGATTATTGAAACAACAACAATATAAAATATCAACGCAAACAATTATTAAATCAATAAAATCTTTGAATAGTAATTATCGTAACCATTATTGAGTAGTGCCTTCTTCACGTAAGAATCAATAATTGGTGCAATACCGGTAATCTTCTTGTTTTTAACCAATTTAAATTATTTTAATGTGTATTAATCTGCAATAACTACTATTGTTATTTTTAAACAATTTATATTTGTCGTTTTCTTCATCCAATCGCTTTTTCAGTTATGGGACCCACAAAATCTCTGCTTGGTATTTAATATTCCCCGACAACGAAGAATATTCCACGACCAAACGAATATTCCCAAACAACAATGAATATTTTATAACCACTTGCTTATTTTGAAATATTTGCGTATTTTGCCCATAACTATTCATATTAATCAAATCAACCCTTACTATTTTAAAATAATAAATAGAAAATTAAATTTCATTAATAATAAGTTGGGGTCTTCAACAAAAAGCTAAGCGTAAAGCTAGTCTTCCCGAGCGGAGAAGGGTGCCGCCATGGTGGAAGCAGTAGAAGGTACCCTTTAGAACTCAATACAAGAGATGACCGTGGAATAAAGGTCTCCCGAATTAGCTAAGATGGCGAGATGAAGCGGATAGAGCTATGGAAGTACTTGTGAAGCGGCGACAGGATATAAATTTGTTGATGGCTCGGATGGCGAGAGTTGAGGACGAAGAAGAGTTTAGTTATGATCGGTCCAAGAAGCAAGGGCACCGGAGTGGGAAAGAACTCGCTCATTCAGAGGCGAGAGTCTCGGGCCGAACTTCGGGAAAGAAGAAGATCCAAAGGCCCTACTCCTCAAAGATCGAAGAGGCATATCACCACAATCGATTCTAAGGAGCAGAATTCGAAGCGGACGAAGAGGTCGATCCGAGATCGCACTCTGAGCATACAAAGAAAGCACTTGTTGTTGCACATTCTCACCATAGCTTAGAGTTCGGAGGCGGTATATCTAGAGGTCATACTCCTGAGAGTCTCATCGAGGGTACACCGCAATGAATGACGCCATCATCTAAAAGTCCTCTAAAGTTGGAGGTTCCATTGAAAGTGTTAGGTTTGTAATATTCAAGAACGCAATCAAATTGCATAAATAAGCGGAAGCGAGTAAAAATCAGAGCTTAAAAAAAAAAAATACAAACCATAAACCCGGATCACCCTTTATGCACAATTATTAATTAAACGAAAAGATAAAGAATAAAATCATACCCTTGAAGATCGAGCTTCCTCGTTACAAGTTCACCTCTAATCCTTTTCGCGTTCAACTTGAATCCACCGGGTTTGGTTCCTTCCTTTGATCAACGTTAGCCACCCATGTGTTTGGCCTCTAGAGGTGATCCACCAGGGAAGAATAGAATTCAAGAAGAAGGGTATTGCTCAAACCCTAGTTTTTCCTATCTCTATAGAAAAGAGGCGTCTCTCCAACAAATCGAATTATGTCGTATCTTTAATATCCGATATAAGACTCTCTTATAAAGATATCAAGTAACCCTATTAAAATAAGGTATTATTTAATTAAACTCTTTTAATTAAATGGGCTCCACTAATCTGTGGCGCCCCCCAAAATAGGTATACACAACACCCATTAAAGTGCCAAATACATGGTACGAAAACAACTACAACTTTATTATTACAACAAGAAAGCTGTGAGTTTGAATACAAATATTATCTTACTAGACAATATCTATACTCAAATAAATCCTCATCACATTATTGATTCATTATTTTACAAAAATGGTGAGGACTACTAAACAACTCTCTCTAGAATCTTCATTCCATACCCCGACTAGTACTACGCTTACATTCTCGCCTCACCGAGAAGAAAAATGGAACAACAAGGAAAAGGGTGAGCTCAACTAGCCCGAAGAAAGAATATTATGACTAAGATAATATACAACAAATTATCGTTAGTCTTCAACAGGAAAAATCGATAGAATACAATGAGCAATGACAAGTTTCGGATCAATATTCATGACTGAAATAATAATTCATAGAAGAGTTACGTAGAGAATGAAATCTACTATAATCTATGAATTTAATGGTCCATCATCAATATTTTATCCCCGTAACATCAATCAATATACATCTGAATCAAATATTCATCTTTGCACTCTGTGGCCAAAAGATATTCATCGATTAATCATGTTCATTTAAACACTGCTTCATCTTTTGCACTCTGAGCCAAAGATATTAATCAATCGGTCGTATTTCATCTCAACACATTCATCTTTGCACTACGAGGCCAAAGATATTCTTCAGAATCATTCATCTTTTGCACTACTGCCAAAGATATTCAATAATATCATCATTTAAAGGCGAGGATGATGAAAAATATATTTTAAAAGCGAATTCAATGAAACAAAATGACAAGGATTAAGGATTAAGGATTCGTACTTGGTTTTATCCACGCCCAAAATACCTCAAAAATAATCATAGTGGTGTAAAATTCAAGAATGATCAAAACATGGATCTGATCGAGTTAGTATCCGAATAGATATTTTGGACAAAAAGAAGAAATTTTATTTTTAAATTGAATAGTCTTACATATCGTGAATAGTCTTGATCACGTGAATAGTCCGTATATCGTGAATAGTAACTCACACCAAAAGATAGAAATTCCACAAAAACATCTTCACGCTTATGAATAGTACTTTCGTGAATAGTAACTTCGTGAATAAGAACTTCATGAATAGTAACTCGTGAATAGTAACCCGTGAATAGTAACTCGTGAATAATAACCCCAGACATGAAAAAGTTCCAAATTTGATAAAACTTCAGATCAACATTTCGACATAATGATATTGAAGAAATAATATCATTATAAAAAAATAATATCCTTACCTCGAAGATCAAGACTTACTAGCTAGAATCACTAGGGTATAGTCTTTGAAGGAACTTGCACCGTTGTCTAGAATACTCAAAGTATACTCAAAATACTCACAAGAATACGCTCAAAATATCGAGAGAGAAATAGAGAAAACTTCAGTTTACGGTGTGATTTTCAATTCTAACCTAAGCACCCTATTTATAGGAAAATCGCTTAGAACACTAAAGCGAAAATTTAATATAATATTAATATAATTATACAAATTTTCCTTAGCCCACCTTTTGGTCAAAACACCAGCCACACATGTTAATGATGTCCAAAAAATACAAAAACGTTTTCTTAACAAAAATAATTTAAACTCCCAAAAATCAATTATTTCGGAGCTTCGGAACTTCAATAATTCATAATAAATAGCCCTTTCATCAGAAAATTCGAATCTCGCGAGTTTTTATAGGAAATTCAATTCTCTACAACTTTGCAGAAGAAAGTTTTCCAAATTCCAAACAAAATCGACCGAAATCCACAAACCAGGCGATTTTACAAAGCTATAATCAAATTTCGGTCAATAATTGTGTCCACCAACACACAAAACATGTGTTAAACATTTAATGCCACAAAAATACTCTTCCTCCTCATATACTCATATATCCCACATTCATTGTAAAATATCACCGTTAATATATTATTAAAATAATATATTTAAATGAATTATTTTATCGAGGAAAAAGATAAAATATTAATTTTCAACAATTGTCATTTTAAAAATTTTCTCCATCTATATCCACATAAAATCAATATTTTCCTCATCATATAAATCAATAATTAATTATTCACAAATAATATTACGAGAATCACAATATTGACAACCGTGGCGGTTCAGAGGAAGAGGGCTTTCGATAAGAATTTCTTCTTCTTGTAATTGATTAGATGACCAAACCTCTCCTTTACATGTAACTTTCTGAACATTGCCAATAATGTTATCTAATAATATTATTCAGATAATATGAATTATTGCTTCAGATAATGAAAGATAATGTGTAATGACAATTATTGAAACAACAATGATATAAAATATCAACGACGAATTATTAACTTCGATAAAATCTTGAGCATATGATTCTTGTAACCATTATTGAGTAGTGCCTTCACGTAAGAATCAATAATTGGTGCAATCTGGTGTCTTCTTTGTTCGACAACGTATTAGTGTGTTTTTAACCACCGGGTATTCCAACAATGATAAACTAACTACGCTATTATTTAAAAACAACTTATATTTGTCGTTTTCTTCGTCAATCGCTTTCAGTTATGGGGCCTACACATGGTCAGGCCGTCGATCACGAATATTCCCCAAGCGGATCTAATATTCCACGACCAAACGAATATTCCCAGAACAACAATGAATATTTTATAACCACTTGCTTATTTTGAAATATTTGCGTATTTAACCCTTAACTATCCACATTAATCAAATCAACCCTTACTATTTCAAAATAAAGGAAATTCCTTTTTATTTAAAAATTTCTCGGTCTTACAACCTCCCTCCTTATGAAATTTAGTCCTCGAAATTGACGTGCGACACAGTGTTTTGAAAAGGTGAGGATACCTCGCTTTCATTTTCGTTTCCAATTCCTGGTCATTTCCTCTATAAAGATGATTCCTCCACAAAACTTTAACTGTGGTATAACCTTTCTTGGCGTAGGACATGCTCCTTCTATCCAAAATCTTGACAGTACCTCCTCATACGTTAAGTCTTGGCTTATCTCGTCCTGGTTCTAACTTCAATAACGTGGTTCTGGTCTTTCACATATTTACGAAGTACGGATATGTGAAACACATTATGAACACGCGAGACATACTTTCGGAGGTAACGTAAGTCTATAGGCTACATTTCCTACTCGGTCCGAGAATTAGAAATGGACCGATAAATCGTGGATTGAGCTTTCCTCTCTTCCCCAAATCTTGTAACTCCACTTCCATGGAAGCAACTCGCAAACAATACACGATCCCCTACATTAAATTCCACGTCCTTTCGATGAAGATCCGCATAACTCTTTATCGATCTTGTGCGCTTTGTATCGTTGTCGAATCATTAATCATAATGCGACTAACTCTGGGTCCCAACAATGTTGCTTCACCCACCTCATCCCAACATATTGGAGAACGACATTTTCGTCCATAAAATGCTTCGAATGGAACCATGCCTATATTTGTTTAATAACTATTGTTGTATGAGAATTCCACCAATGGCAAGTACTTATCCCAACTTTTTTGAAATCTAGGACCACGAGTTTTAATATATCTTC